>JALDNG010000890.1:0-78886 GCA_024349245.1 Neodontobutis hainanensis
GTCTGCTCGTACGCCCAACTCGTCGAGGTCTGAAAAGTCTTCCCGCGCTAGTTGCATTCGGACATCTTCCGGCATTTGGCGGAGGAAGAGTTCCTCAAACAAGAGACAGGAAGTGTGCCCCCAGCTAGCGATCGCATCTCGGCAAGAAGCTCCGAAGGCTTTTTCTGTCTCCGAGGCCACCTATATCGAGAGGAGCCGTGATGCTCTGACGCGTCTGGTCAGTCCGAATACAGCTAGCAATTTTTTCTTCAGGGTTTGGTACATGTCTACGGCGGGAGGGTTGCTAATTACGTCTACCAACTTTGAAGCAGTTTCTTGATCCAGAGAGGCAATAACATAGTAATACTTTGTACTATCCGATGTTATCCGCGGATGTTAAACTGAGCCTCAGTTTGCGTAAACCATACCAATGGTTGGGAGATCCAAAACATGGGTAGCTTAAGAGCAACTGCATTAGCTTCTTTTTCCATTCCGGTCACCAATTTGTAGCGGTAGCAATTAATTGAATGGAAAAATATTGTAATTACGATTAACTACGATATATCACGATATCTAGTTAATCTCTTGACAGCGCGCCTGTGCCGCTACAACTACCACAAAAACAATTTTGTCGAGTTTTGGTCTATAAACTAAAAACATATTATCTGAAATATTTCAGACGCTATAGCAGTAAAGGAAATATTATTTGTGTCTAAAATATGAATTGTGAAGATTTTTCATATGAAATTTACCTATTCGTTTAACCAGAAATTTATACATTTATGACGTTGAACATTCCTCTGGTGATCATCATTACAGCTGATCATTTCGCCTTTTTCACTGAAACTGAAACTATAAAACCCTGAGTTATATAAAAGCAAGTTAATAACTAACGGAAAAATTTGTAAATCCATATATCTGTTCACGCGCGCGCAGTTTTTAAGTACGTTTTGTTTGTTATCAAAATAAGAAAAATGTGAGAATTCGCCCTTGATTTACGTTTTTTATCATCCTACCTCAATTAATTCATGTTTCAAGATCAGTTTAAGAAACAAAAACTCTTGAATTTTATTTCGACGTGGATAAATAATTTAAGTTAAATTAATAAGGATCGATATTTTGGTTGACACAATGAAAATTTTTCTCATTTATGACTATTATATAAATATAATGTTAAGTATAAAATAAATTCAGAAAGTTCAAGTTGATTTTTTAAAATAAAAAACCATAAATATATGCCAAATTTTATGCGCCAGCACCGTTTTACCACCCAGATTATTTTGGACATTAAAACTGGTATTTAGCCTAGTTAAGTTATTTTTAATTCGATTTTTAAATAATCGTTCATTTTTTGAGTGCGCTCGAGGGTTTTTCAATCTTTTGAATTCTTCATGTTTTAACGTTCCTGTGTGACATTTGACACTTTTTGATATTTATTCGAAAAAGTATAACTTATGTCAGTGTAAGAAAAGAAAGATGAGGCAACTCATAAATATCACTCAAGAAAAGTGTGAATGTGACACATTCCAATTTTCTGATATTACCATGAGTAAAGAATGATTCCAACTTAATTTTAGCGAACAGTTATTTTTCGAAGCACTCTCGTCTGTTTGAATAAATTTTAATTGACATAGTTTAGAGTATTTCGTGGGTAAATCGGACAAAGAGTCGTCTAGACTATAAAGTTTGGCTCAGACATGACCAAAAATCTTGTCAATAAAAGACCTTTGTATTGACGCGATAACATCATAAATTTATTGAAAACAATTTTAGTTCAAAAGGAAAAAAGGTAAAGTGTCATTCAGCTTATCTAATTAGTTTATGGTTTGACTATAATTTGTAAATAGCCAGACGAAAGCAAAATTAATCACCCTATTTAGTATAAAGAATCAAACTTCGAAGTATTTAAGATTATTAAAATATTAATTTGGAGTTTAAAAAATAACTGACCATTTTAATTAAGACACTCCACAAACTGTTTATGATTCTTTATGCGTGTATAAGATTACCACGTTTATTTTATGAATAAAGTTATTTATTCAAGTCTTTATCTTAAAACTTGAAACCAATTTTTCAGTTTCTGCGTTATTTTCAACATACTCATGTTTTGGCTAAATTTAAATGGTTTAAGACGATGTTAGTCAATCAGTTACACTATAAATTTACACGCACCGCAAAAATAAGAAAACAACAAGGCTTTAAAAAGGCATTATTTGAAAATAAATTGAACTCATAAATAAATATTCTCTCAATATCGCATAACAACTATTTTGAGAGCTTATTTGCATGTCACAATATCAGTTAAAAGTTTTCCTGTGAAAGCAAATTTCAGGCCCTTAACTTATTTTTCAAGAGTCAATAAAAAATTTAGATAATTTTTTGATCGAGGAATGATCTTTATCGTTTTATGCACCTAATATTCAACTGAGTTTTTACTAAGTTTTTGACGTCTCAAGTGTTTAAAGACAACTTATAAAACACAAAATTAATATTATTCTACTTTTATAAAACAAAATTTGGAGAAATTTTATTGAATAAAAAGTTTACGCACGTGGACACGCGCATTGTCTTGTTTATTTAATTATTAAGAATCCTTTATTTTTATGAATTAAAGGTAAATAATGTGCTCACATCTCTCTTTCAATTTATATCATTTATTTAAAATATTTAAAAATCTGCAGATTCTTAATGTTAAGTTTTTAATTCTGGGTTTAACGGATTTTTTGTATATTTGCAGTCAAACAGTATTTAGCTGCGTGTGGCGGAAATGTTAAATTCCCAGTTGTATCTAAAGTCAACAAACCAGGTGGTAAATTTAGATTTCACGTTAATTTGAATATTTCCTAGTATTATAACTATGACGAAAAGAAATGTCCAAAGTCTACATTTTTGTACCAAATAATAGCGACAACTCTTATGAAATAATTAAAATAATTAGAATATAAAAATGATACAGTTACAAATATTCACAAAAAATACATCTAGAATATAATACTGGACAAAAGTAGTTTTTTATTGAAAAAATTAGTGTTTTACGGGTAAGTTTCTTGATATTAATTCAATAAGTTTTCCAGATAATTGAAAAAACTAGTCCTCATTTATTGTATGAAGATTTAATTTATACACGGTGATTATTTTGATGCAGAGTTAGAGAATATGATAAAAAAAAATTTTTGATAATGGTTCTAAATGCTTTACCTACTTTACAGGAGAAATTTTAGAGATAAATTTGGTATATTTCACGACATGCGTTCTTCTTTTTGTAAGATCTACAAATTTGATATCCGTATAACTTTATAAAAATAACTTCTTCGGTTGTTGTACCCGTAAGAATGAGCTTAAACGATCGAAGCTCTTCTGAAACCTGCATTAATTGATTATAATATCATTCAATTCAAATCTAAGAATAAATTAAGCCATAACGTATAATAGAATAACAAATATGGCTGCATTTTAGCAACCGCTTTCATCAAAATATTCTGCCACCTCAAGTATTTAATAAAAAAGCAAAAAATAAATTTTCTAAAAAATGAAATAGGTGAGTGAAATATTTAATGAATCAAAAAATGTCGTAGATTTTCGGGGAGTAGATAAAATATCATCTATCGTAATATTTATCAGTTTCTTGAAGACAATATTGATTTATTTTAAAGAAATTCAAATGGAAAAGAAACAAAACCGATCCAGAGATATTCAAAAAACCGACAAAAACAGGTTTATCGATTATATTTGCCTCTTCGCGTTCATTTTATCATACTACTTGTGCGGGTTAGCTGCCTCTGTTATTCCCAACATCTTTTTCCTGTTGGGCTCTTTTGTTCCAAATAATGTTCGCAAAAACGTTGAGGATTTCCTATACGTCGTTTCTCAATTCCCCTCTTTAGTGTTTTTTATGATCCGAGGAGATAAAGTAAAGTTCAAATGAATCATCTAGATTTTCCTTTATTATGACAAGCAGATTGAAGTTAAAGGGCCGTCTATTCTCATAACTAACCACCAATCAGCGAGTATGCGTGTTTTCTAAAAAGTCGACCTCTATTCCATAGATGCGGTGCTGACGAAATTTTCACGACTTCAGAGCGCAAGAACGTTGTTTAAAATGTCTTTATTCTGCTTGCCTTTCATAGGGATAGCGATGTTGGAAGTAAAAAAACGACTTAAAATAGAAAGGCTCTGTACCTCTTTTCCGGTCAAAGAATCGAGGAAACGATAGAGCAATGATCAAAAAGTTACTATTTTACATTAGTTAAGACGCATAGAAAGTTTGCTTCAATACTGTAACGATGTAAGTAGAATCAAAGTTGATTTTTTATCATATTGTTATCAACCAGTTTGCGCTTCTTTGACGTTCTTGTATAAAAAAATCGTCGCCATTCATCACATATTAATTTTAAAGATTATAAATTCACAAGAATGAATCCCTAAATCTTACAAAGAATTTTTTTTCGAAGGATTATTTTTTGTCTGTCACCCGTTGTTAATTAGTTTATTTTTTCTGGTATTGAAAATTGACTTTACATCATTTCGATATTTTCATTCAAAAATAATTTTACTGACAAATTTTGTGTAAATTTAGATCACCATTTATTTATACTTTTTAAATTTTTTATCTTTGACCTAAATTGCGAGGTTCTTTTACTTTTAATTTATTCGAACAGTTCGAATGTCGATGGTTTATACCAAACTTTTATATCAATTATATGAGATGTAGATATTTCCAATTTTGCTAAATAAACTTATTAATAATGTGTCATTTTACATGAATTTAATTTTAAAACGTCTTAAGTTTTTTTCGTAGTTTTGATGAAGTATAAAATATGATTCAAAATAAAACTTGGCTGTGATAGTATATATACCCTATTCGGACATCCATAAAAAATATGAAAATTTTCGTCAATCGTAAACGGTTATTCTTGTCCGAGATGAACCATTCATGTGTTCATGGAGTTATCAAGTTGAATGAAATGTTCTAAATCTAAAAGTTAGTCAATTAAAAAATTAGCCGGTTGTATCTTTGTAAAAGCGATGCATTTTTGAATAATCGAAGTTATTCTTGACGTTTTTTAAATTAATATTGACTTATGGCATGTTTTGATATTAATGCAAATTTTAGTTTATAATCACGATATTCCCCGAAGGCACTCGGCGAGATCCAACGCAAAAGAAAAAGATAGAAATCAGCAACAAGGCCTGGGCCGACCAAAGTATTTCCTCAGGTTTAAATAGATAAAAATTTTAACTCCACAAAATGGGTTTACTGTCCTAAGGTCGGAGGTTTGAGGTTGGAAATTCTCAAAAATAGGTGATAAAAAATGTTTGTGGCGAAAAACTGAAAAATATAATTGATGTGACAATTATGTACAAGGGGCACAAGCGAGACCGATATCCAGTAGAAAATTTTGTGGGTCCCTCTCTCATTGGTAATTTTGTTTCTAATGGTTTGAATTTGCTACAAATTCAAAATTGGAAGCGCATATCGTTATCCGTCATTACACTCCTGATCTATTTGTATTACTCGTTGACTATCCAGGAAAATAAGTTCAATGACTCCCTTTATAATCTATTCCAGGAAAAAGAAGAAACCATGGAAAACTTTTATCGCTCTTATCCAAAGGCCGTTGGTCTTCCTCCACCCGTTTCATTGAAAACGGATAAGACTACTCTCATTCTATGCGCCCTTTTCATCATTGTCGAATTCTTAATGGCAACATTTATAGGGTTTAAGAAAACCTTCATCTTTATGGTCGCCCTATATTTTCTGTCTCATCTAAAATTTATCATTAAATATCAAAAATACATATTTTAAATTTATCTAAAATATAACAAAATTCTTTCAGTTTGTTTTCATGTTTTCAAAATTCATGTTATGCACCAACAATCACATTTCAAAGAAACATTTTTGGTGTTTGAACCTTATTTTGGGGTATCCTGAAAGGGTTATTCTTGTCATCTGGCCAGAAAAACTTTTGAATCAGTCTCTGGAATTATAATGTCCTGTGTGTCTTATCAGCGTAATCTAATTTAACATTAATGTATTCATAATTTTTAAAGTGGATTTCTTTACATTCTGGCTCCTAAATGTACATTTCGGTGGCAAATATAAAACTTTTGTTAACTCGTATTCGATCTTGATATGTGAAATTGTCACATTCTGTAAATATTTGGCAATTGCGCAGTAGTATTTTCACGTGATTGTTTAAAACCCATGGTTATGCTTGGTATTGTTCTGAGCTAAAATTTCAGAATTATCTTAATTATGGTTTTCAGGTTAGCTAGTGTGCAAAATCAAAAGTTTATAAAACGTATTCGAGTTAAGAATCATGGTATAAAAGAAAAAAGATCTGTTATCTCATCTCATATTGAGACAAAAAAATCTTTGGTAAATTTTACAGCCATATATTTTTCAAGCAATAAAAGTATAAAGTGGGCAACACGCCTTGAATCTTGACTTTTTATCTTTAAAATCTTGAGTTTTTAAAAAACAACTGGATTTGTCTTGAATTTAGTATGGACGTTTGCTGGTAGCAGCTGAAACTTTTGTTTTTCGCAGCAACGATTTAATCTATAACCTTCGTAAAAAATATGAACTCAATATTCTTATCTCCAGGTCTCTAAACTGGTCAGATTAATGGTGTGGTAATATCGCTCATGTTAGATTTTCATGGGAACGACGAATGAGTACATTTTTATTTTCAAATTAAGATTCTAATTAAAAAGAACTTTTTACATCTAAACAAGATATTAAATCTGAAGGATTGTCTTTCGGAGAAAATGTGAATATATCGCACTTGAAATGGACGTTTGATTCATCATCGCTCACATTTAAGGCAGTAAATATTTGAAAATATCCCATTTCATATAAAATTAAAAATAAATAATATCAGGATTTAAAATCTCTTAAAAATTTGCATGAATATAATTCGTGGAATATCGGCAATGACCGTTCAGAAGTTTAAAACAATTCGAGATGTCGATTTCGGGTTGTCTCATAAACAAAACTTGTGGTGTTTAAAATATTCTGATTTCGCTCTGGCGTTGGCATGAACATAAAAATTCTGTTTTGCTAATTTCATCATTATTAAAATAAATCAAGAAATCTCAAATTTAATTTTTTGCGTTTGAGGATTTTTGGTTGATCAGGATGAATTAAACCCTTAGTCCACTTATCAAAGAAATTTAGCTTGTATTTACACCATAAGTCTGTGGTCTTTTGATTATGTGCATGCATTTCAGTACATTAAACGAGATTTCTCTTGTGTCTGGTAATGTGCTGTTTACACTCGCCCTGTTCAGTGCCGATAAGATCTGTCCTTACTCGGCGGAATTCGCACCTTTCGAATCAGACAAATATTAGATAATTGAGCTTGTGTCCGAGTCTGTTTCTCAGATACAATCAGTTTTCACATTGCGGGTGAGATTTAATTGAACAGTTAGTACTGAGATTATTTTATCTGAAAAACGATGATGATATAGCGACTGAATTAATCAAAGAGATATACTCAATTTAAAACGAGAAGTGTCATTGATTATTTTGGTATTTAAAATAAAACCTTACTTTGAAAAAACATGACGACAAATGATGTGTTCCGAACGACTTAAAGTAGACGAGAAAAAAGTTTAATTCGGGCATGCAAAACAACTAAATATATGGTCCGTCCTCGTCTATGTTTAAAATATTAACCTCTCTAAAAATTAATCTGATTAATTAGGATAGTCGTTATCAGATTTACTGTTGGAATTCGAGTTGACGAATTAATTCAAAGAAAATTGCCATTTTGGAGTCACGTGTGCAAAAGTTCTTCATGGTTTAATTTTATATTTTCATCATTTATAACGGAAAATATTTTAAAACTGATAGATCAACCATTTATTTCAATATTCAACATCCAATAAGAATATTCAATTATTTTAATATCGTTAAGGCTGCGAACATGTTTCATACCAATAAAAAATTCAATTTTAAAATAACTTCCAACAACGCTTAGAAGTTTTTCAGAACTCTAAATTTAACATGCGATTCAAAAATTTATTAAAAAATATAATATTTAAGAGATGTTCATTGACCTTTAATTACCTATAAAGATAAAGCGCATGGCAAGAGGTTGATGCAGTTCGCGATTTAGACAAGATAACTATAAGGCCTATATTTAACAATTTTATAACACCACTGAATTAATTATGATTTGACGAGTTTTCGCATCTAAAAAATGAGATTCTCTAATTTTATCTTGTTTAAGCATTCGTGTTACAATTTAAACTAGTTAGTGGTGTTGAAATAGAAGAAGTACTAAGATATCCATAAAATTAACAATGCACGGTTCAGACACTCAGATTACAAAATTTTTGCTTGTTTCAAATTTACTTAAAAAATTAAATGAAAATCATGTTACTGCCAGGCGTTTTAAACATGCGTACATCTTAAGAATGAGTTCGTTAAAGAAATTATAATTTTTGCATGTGAACTAATTCTTTCAGTTTTTAATTTTGACCTTATCTGGAGTTCATGTAATAAAATAAATTAAACAAGGAAGCATAGTCATTGATATCAAAGAGATGACGCCAGTGATATATTTTGAGTTCGTAATGAGAAAAAATTCATAATTAGACACGGATGACAATACTATCCTACTAGTATGATTATCTGAAAATAATTCTTTACATTTCGATAAGCATAAGAAATCATCGTGGTTATGATGGAAGAATACACCTCGGTCAGTGATAATTTTTCCCACCGCGTAACCCTAACACTTACATTTATATTCAATTCTAAATTGCAAACTTTTATGAAATTACAAATTTTTTATACTTGCCAAAATGAAATTCAGTTATATTAACTTCTAAGCTTCAGCCATAAATGCAGTAATACTAAAACAAAAATTAATTTATATTCACCATAACCGAAGAAAATATCACCAAAAAAAACTTCAAGAATCGACCCATGCATTTTTAAGATGCACTAAATGGTTTACCTCGTATATTTTTGAAATAAAAAAACATAAACTAGTATAAAGTAATTCTAAGTATATTCATGGTCGAAATTCATCGTTTGCCTTGTTATCTGAAAATTAGCGATGTTATTAACAATCATTAAGAACTTGAGAGAACTGACGATGCAACTTTTTGCGCTCTTGGGCTTTTTTACGTTTTTGTATTCTGAATAGTAACATAATATTTACCTCTTTGTCCTTCTAGCGTCAGTCTTTTCTGATTCCATCTGTGCGAGTTGTTTTTTATTTTTATCAAAATCAATTTGGGCTTTTTCCTCGGTTTAAAAATAATCAAACTTCCTTCACTTGGTTTTCAAAGAATTTAACTCTTCGATTTTCGAACTTTCTCTGAATTCTATAAACATGAAATTCGCCACTTCCAGAGCCTGAATTTGTGCCGATGACACTTCGAACAAAATCTGGCGGACTTGGAGGTCTTATATTTTCCTCATATAAAATATCGTCTGTTGTCGGCTCAAGTTTTTTGTCCTAAATTATCACATTTGCGTACGGGGTCCTCAAATAACGTTTCTACGATTATCTTCTGCATTTCGGTAGGGGTTTTGGGCATTTGTATCTGCTTGTATTCTCTTGAACGCCATTTCGGAATCATTTTCCCACAACTATTTTACGCCTGCGTGAAAATAATTATCCAAATATGCGTAATGGCTTTAGTTCGTAAAAAAATATTTTCACAAATTAGCGTTCAATAGAATTACTCTTTGATAAACAGAACTGAAAGAACCGTAGAATCGTGTTTTGACGTATTTAGTTCAAGGCATGAGTATTAAAAAACTAAGTTGATAGGTTTAACGCATGGGACATGCTTTGTGGTTTTTTATCTCGCACAAGCTTCGGACTGGTTTTATCATCAAAAAATAACGTGGATCTGCATATCTAATAATAATTCAGAGTGATTGAAACGATGTTAAATTCTCACAAGATATCTAGCCTCTCAAACTAGTTAGATTCTAAAGTAGTTTGTTCCCACACGAAGTGTTCCCCGCTGAGTCTGACAAAATTTAATTTTTTATATCAATAATTATTTTTCTTGAACAATTTTTAATCACAATTACAAATTTTCTCGTTGTGTGAACATATCTCCTTTACAATCTAAATAGCTCTAAATTCCCGTTTACATGAACGGGTATAACAGTTTGATGATCTAAAGATTAAAAATTAATGTGTTGTACGCACGCGCAAGCTATATGTGGCTTTATCGCCACCCTATCGCAAGAATTTTTTTAATGTTTATTGCGCATGCGGAGATGTACTTATTTATAAATTAGAAAATACGTGTTCCTCACATGGACAGCTGTATGTGGCCAAGTTACACCTTGGAAACCCTTCTGATTTATACGTATACTCACCAGATTGAAAACCAACAAATATAGTTAATCAACAAGCACTCAGACAAAATTTATTTTTTAATTTAAAATTTTTGTTTCATTGTATTTTTTATATTTTTGTAATTTTAATTACGTTTTTTGTTCATTTATAATTAATAGAAATAAATATAGTTAAAAATCAAACAAATTCTTTCGGTGAATGACATTATAAATCAATGGAGAGTAAAATGAGTACAATCCGCTAGTTTTGATTGAAATATAATAAATTGAAGTTCAATCAGCGAAAAACTTTGATTTTTGATAAAATTATTGAAAAAATTTAAAAATTCCGCATACTATAAGACTAAAATTGAGCTGATTTTTAATTTTAATTGAGATTATATCAATAAGAGCGATTTAACTTTTAATTCCATGATAATAGGATTTATTATGCGAACTTAGGTATTTTTATTCAATGATAAATATGTTCGCGTTCACATGTGCGCGTGCTTAAATAATCTGTATTCCGGCTTTGAATTAACATGGCAAATGATTGACAGAAGATATTTCAATTCAAAAATTATGTGTGATTTTATGACAGGTTTCTAAAGATTCATCAATTTAAATGGGAAGATAGTAGAAATTTTACTCTTTAAATTGTGGTAAAACGCTAGAATTACTATTAAAGGTTAATATTTTCAGATTACCATTTTCTGGAATTAATTTTATGTTGAACTGAAAGCCAAGTAAGTATTATTTATTTAATCTAAATATAATTATCTTCTTAATCTTTTGCGTAAATTTTGCATATGCTTAATAATACAGAGAATTGTAAAAATCCTCAAGTAATAATATTCCAAAACGTTCAAGGGAAATCCACGCCGTTTCCGACGGCGAAAAATAAATGAGTGTTTTGAATTTTAGCCTTAACCATTTTAAGACTTTTAAGAAAGTTTACAAACACATTTTCCATTTAATTTCTTGATTTTTAACGCACTTAGTTTATATCTTTCTTTTTAAACAATGTTAATGTTATCACAGTTTGAAAAAAGTTCAGATAACCTAACGATATTCTGCATAAGACTTTTTTTTCTCATGAATTACTTTGAAAAGTAAAAATTATCAAAATATATCGTGAAAAATTAACTCTATAAATTTTATTTTTAACTTACTCATTTGAATGGGAGATAATAAAAACTTATTTTAGATATTTAAGAAAGTTTAAAAAACAAAACAAGCTATTGTTGATAGATCGTGTAATATCGGGGTTAATCGTTTTAAGTAATAAAATTCACTATAGTGGTTAGGTAAAAATTATGCATTTATTGTTGGGAATAAGACAATTTAACACTGTTGGAGCGTAAATTTTTGTTGTAAGAGAGAAGTGATCAGTAAAGTTTTCAGATTACGGATGAAATCTGATACCTTCGCGGTATATTTTTATATCTAATGCGAAAGTTTGTAAGGTCTGATTTTTATCGTGTCTAAATACTGTTTGTGTTCGTAGGTTCTGTTCGGCTTTTATAAACCGTCATATGATCTGATTTTCTTATAAAATAATATTTCTTTTCTTAATCACCAGAAGTAGGTCTTGTCATCATCTCCAATTATTTCAAAATTTCAGATGTTTATTATCACAGATATGATTTATGTCATAAATGATAATCATTAAGCATAGTTAATTTCGGAGCAATCATAACACAAGCGTTTATTAGCGGTTGCGGCGTGGCGTTGATATTTTCGTTTTGCAGGAGTTTCACATCAAAGAATTATCATGACATTCAAATTTAGCTAAAATCTTACTTTGAGTTGTGTTTTAATTTTGATAATTATATTTATCTGGAAAAAATCATAACTCTAAAATTAAATATTCATTCAAAAATAGTTTAGGTGTATGCGACATCAAAAAAACCTATGCATGGTGTCTGAAAATAAACCTAACATAATAGTTGGATATATTACCAAGAAAGTCAAAAACATCATTGAATTCTGAAAAATTCAGTCAATATTCACAAAATACTACTCTGATACTATTCTTCATATGACCCAAACCTTATTCCTTGTTTGTCAAAAACGGAACCTATGCACCATTCGATTTTCTCATATTTGATAATTTTTATTGCTAGAAATAAGCCTATAAACGTATCTAAAAGTACCACAGTCAATTAAATCGTATTAATCTCAGTTCTCTTACAGATTTTATCACTGGCATCACGTTAAATTTCGAGTAAGTATCTCACTAAGCTAGTATGAATTTATTTCACATCAATTATAGGTTCTTTTTTGAGATAACTTTAAATTCATCGCGATGAATCGGTATTCTTCTTTTCCAGGCGGTATATTCATTAAATTTTCCCCTAAGTCAAGATTTTTACCTTCTACTCAAAAATTAATTGTTAAAACACGGCTATTGTTGGCTATAGATGGTTCATTTATTCCACAATAAAGAAATATCTTCCGACTCAAACTAAAATCCGTATTGAGCTTAAATGGATGAATTAAGACCTCTGATCAAAATTTATACATATTTTTAGATAAAAAATGAATTTCTTTCACTGACCTTCCTTGGTAGTTGCTTCGATTCCAGAGGAACCCCTCATTATTTTAACATTGATACTTATAGAACATGGTTGAATGGATGTTATCCCATTTAACTTAACTGTGGGTTATTTACATATTGGTTAAGGAATGACGATAGAGACAACAGCATTTGTAATATCAGAAAAATGTGTACTTTAAATATTTTGGATTTTCTTCAATTATTAAATAACTCTAAACATTTATACTTGAAAGATTATCAATAATAACAGAACCTATTCGATATTTTCATGGAATCTCTGGATAGTTTTATGAAGATGTTCAGGCACTTGTATTAGTGGTGTGAAATTTCCAGCTTCCTTTTAATTTGTGCATTTTAAAATAGAATACTGAAATAAAATTGTTTTATCATAAAAAATCATTTATTTTTGCCATCGAATTCTCACAAATCTTTTAAAATCTCGTGAGAACAAAATTAATATTTAAACATTTTTTATCCACTTTTGTAATTATTTTAACGAAATTTTGATAAAGAATATCATATATAAACAAACCAAATAATTGACGCTTAGATGTTGAAAAAATGTTCATGCGCGGATCCGAAATTTAAATAGCATGAGATGTAAATATCCGGATTCGTTTCATTCATGAATGATTTTAAAGTTTTTTCAGATTAATATTTTTAGAAAATAAGTAATTGAGGCACTCCTTGAAGTTCTAGGGAGCATAAAGCTGGGCATATACACAATCGATGTTCATCATAAAGTGTTATAAATTAAAGCTTTTAAGAAATTTTAAAGATAACGCTTGCTTAACTGTTTATGACGAAAGGGAACATTTCATTATGACTCTTCATAATGGAGATACCTCCCATGAGGAATCACACCAAAAATCTGAAACGTTTACGAAACTCGGTTATTTGAGAAAGTTGAAAGACAAAATGAAAGATTTGATTCATTCAAAAGTGTAAAATTTAATCAATGAGAAAAGTGGGTTCATTTGTATATTCTGATACCTCTTCAACGTTAGGCAAAACTTGAATAATTTCTGGAGATAATGTTCTCTTTTGCGAGCTTAGCAGAGGAGTGCGTTTGGTAAATGCTTTAAAACTCCTGTTTGAATGAAAAAATACTTTTGACGTTTATAATAATCGGTCATATCCTCGTAAACGTCTGCACATTTAAAAATATCATCCGCGCAAATTGGACAGATTTTTATTCGATGTTGAACTACGCATGCCTGATGAAACACTAACGGTTATAATTTATGGATGACAATGTAGGCAAAATAGAACTGGCAGAATATCACCACGTTTGATCATATAGCCACACAAAACACACATGTCCCTTGATTGATCAGAATTTTAATATTTCAATACCTTTATCATAAATTTGAAGAGGAATTTTGCTGTATTTGTACCGTTCATGTAGCCAACCTTTAAGTTTCCTGAATATAAACAGTAGAGCCTGGAATAAAAGAAAAAGTACGATCAAACAGATCAGTAAAGTCAAAATAATGCCAAAAAATATTTATGTTGACGAGGAACGAGTGATGCGTCGCACTTTCCCGGCGTGTAGACGATGGGAACTCTGCTTTGACAAAAATGAAAACCTTCCTTTATTCAGTAATGGCTCGAATTTTTTCCCGTCATTCAAAAGTTGACAACTATACGTACCTCGTTAATGAGCAATATAGTTTCGAACACATCGAGGTGTTGCTTCAAAATTTCCTCGCTTTTTGAGGGGCGATGAAGTGTGAAAATTTACTACTTTGCAAAATAATCAGCTTTAAATTACTTAATTATTCACCTTTCTCCTAAAAGTGATCGAAATAGGGAGATGACTGACGAAAACGAATGTGAGTTCCGAGTCATTACCAGAAGTATTAATTTGTAGATTTTGATTAAAAATCGTGTCGTCATATATGAGATACCCTATTATTTATCCATACATACTTCCTTATGCTTAACATGGTGGTTTTTATGGAAAAAGTAGGCTTCGTCTAATGAAAATAACTCATGGGAACCGTTTTTTATCTAAAATATGAGAGTTAAATACTTTGATGCATTGATATGAGAATCTCAAGTTCATAAAAAATAAAACGATTTGCACAAAATGAATAAAACATGACTGTGTTCTATAATTAGAAGTGGTGGAATGTTTCGAAAACGTAAAATTATAATTTATTCATAAAAATAAAATGGCCAGCTAAAAATCTTAACCGCACTCTTATGCTAAGTATTTCATGAAAATATATGCTAAGATTCAAGACGGAAAATAGCAACCTCGTTTTACGAACTTTTCCGATTTATTGAATTCGCACTTATCTGACCAATCATTTCAAACGTGGGAGATTTTTAATGTCTTTCAGCCTCTTCGATTTTTTCTATGGAATCTTTATGAATATATTTAAGAAGATAGACGGGCAAATTAAAGAACTTTTATAAATAGAATCTTAAAATGCTAACTGATTTTAATTTTAGAGAGACTAATCTGGATTTTAACAAAATTTCTTCATTTTTTGCTTTGTTCTACTTGTCAGAAATTGAAACTGTTGAAATTACATCCTTACGAATGGGAACTAAAATTAGATTTTAATATTTTGAATCTTTGTGAGAAGACAGGTTTTTCACGCACGATGGGAACATTTAAAAATAAAGTAGGTTTGCGTTTTTGGTCTTTAAAGAATGCGTGCCCGTATACGTTTAAATTTAGAACTTTATATATTTTTATCAAACCGATGATCAGTTCATCTTTTATCATTTTATACGTTCAAAAATTTTAATTTGACTATTTTTAGATATTCATCGGTTTGTAACTAGGGATTTAAAAAGTGATTCTCGCTCTCGAAAGGCGGTTCGCTTTCACTCGGAAATAACAAAACTTAATATTTTTAAATTATCTCTAGTTCTGAAGGGGTTTGAAAAAAAAAGTTCAAAGATTCTAATTTTCGTTTGTTTTCTATCCAATTGAAAGAAATAATTGAAGCTAACAGGTTTGAAATGGTCAACTATGTTAAATAAAGGCATGCTTTAATATATCTTTATTCAATTTAAAGACGTGACAAAATTGTGAAAGAGAAGCAAATCAAATTATATTTTTTAGTCATCTGACTAAAATTCAACAGATAAGGTAACTAAAATAAATTTTTCCCATAATTTAAGTTAAAACGAATTAAATCACAATTTTGTTGATATATTTAATCTTTTTATCATCATTCTATTCTTACTTAAGTATTTTAAGTGCAATCCATTCAAATAGGTTTTTAAAAATTTGTTGTAGTTTTCTCATGAGTAGATCTTTGAGGGATCATTTGATCTTATTGTTTAGAGTTTATTCCATTTAAGAATGTTTGATTAATTTGAGTTTTTTTCGAAGTCATAAACTGATTATTTGCGATTTCAACAGATTTCATGGTTCTTCGTTGCTAATGGTTGTCATTTTTTACTATTGGATAATAAGTACTCAATGTTTTGTTTAGACAAACTCCTTTTTTGAATTATATAAATGTTTCTGTTTTATTTTACATGAAAAATCAACAACGTGTGCTAATTCTCACTTTTTTAGGCTTTCCGAAACGCTTCTGTTAAATTTCATTGCAAACCAACTCATCATCACCAAAGTATTTTTTGTCTTTCTGAGAACAGAACGAGCTTAACATATCCAGGAAATTTCCCAAATAAACTTTAAGTGTATCTATCTTCATTAACCGGCGAGGATTTGTAGATAGGTTTTGGCCTTTGAAAGCCTAAACACCGTCAAAGTTTCTGGGGTTTCGCGTATTGTAGAGGTCGAACTCACAATAGGTCTCACCCTATTTATTCTCGCATCGCTAGACAACTTTACCTTGGCAAGAGCTGTTATCTTGAAATCAATAGTCATAAAAGCCCATGTGTTGTTTAGAACAGATGTAAACTCCTTAAATTTTACATATTTTTATCAAAAATGCGTTTATTCCAATCACCCTGCCGTTTCCTCATGAGTGGTACGAACTTGTGGGTAATATGTTCCATTTCTAACATTTGGCAAAAACTTAGACTTCTGGAAAACGACTGAGATGAATTGTTTCAAGGCTACTCTCTGATTATTCCACGTTTGGAAAATACATTTTTAAACATTTAATCTTTTAAAATCAATCTGAAATCTAAACAAACACTTGGGTTAATTAAGAAAAGAATCAGAGAATAGATATCACTGAAGTGAATACATGCTTCAGGTAACATCCATGTGAAGTTGGCGCCAAGTGAAAACAGCAAAGTTCTTGGGTGTATTTGATGGATAACACAACGAGGAGTTGGTCTGATTGAAATGACATTTTGTTAAAAATTATAGATATCTCTCCCAAGAATTGGCTAAAATAATTAATATCCTGAGAAGTCGTTGGTTTTTGGTACTTCGAATGGGTAGTGTGCAATTAACAAAATCTCAATTTTTTAACATTGAAATTAAGACGACCCAATTATAAAAGCACACGTACTTTTCTTAGTTAAACAAAATTTCGTTAACATGAAAAAATTTAGTTCCTCTTTAGATAGTTGCAATCTTGGTTGCAAATTTAATTCTGTGAACTGTGTGATTCTAAAATAAATAAATCCAAAATGACTCTGTTACCGAAAATCGAATTTTAACAGAAAATCTTGTTCAAACAATCCTAAAAGTTGAATTTTTATGTTTCATTGACAAAATTCTACATTATAACTTTAACGACATCGGAACATTCTTTTAATATTGAGGAATATTTTTTTTCTTTATGCTTTTGATTTTAGGGTGCGACTTGCTACTGTTGAAAAACTTGAATATATTTTGTAGCTAAAAATTCCATTAAAATTTGAGATTAGTCAAATAATCATAAAAATTTTAGAATCGTTATTTTATTCCCCAAAACGCTTTTAGATGTGATACATTCGTTGAAAGAGCTAATTTCGACAATGTCTCGTATTTTCTCGCCGACTTGTCACGTGTCGTTAAAGTTTATGAGTTAGTCAAAAACGATACATCTTCAAGAATTGATTGGTATTTGTCTTTTAGAGATTATATGTTTAAATAATAAAACACTCGCATCATGTGTTCAGATAGGGGCGGACTTTACCATTAGGCAAAGGTCGGCAATTGCCTTGGGCTCCGATCTACCTAGGGGCCCCAAAATGCCCCATTAACTATCTTAAAGATTTTTAGTTTTTTAATAAGGATTGACAAAAGGAGGGAAACAAGAGATGTAGAGGGCCCCATGTCTGTGTTTGCCTTGGGCCCCAAAATGTCTAAATCCGCCCCTGTGTTCAGAATCTCAAAGCTCGAATTTTCCAGAAATAGTCATTTTGCGAATTTAACAGATGATATCGTTCAACCGTTGCAAACCGAATCAATGAAACTGATTCAATATCGATGGTGTTGAACATGTTTAGAAAAGCAGCCCTTCGTGTGTATAGAAACACAGATTTGTTTAACGAATGCCATGGCCGAGTTGTTGTGATCCGAATGTATTTGACTACACGCCTCATTGAGATTAACATTAAAATATTTTTCATGTTAAGTTTTAAAGATATATGGTTAAAAGTCGGATGTAATAATATATTAATTCTTTTAAGAACAAATTTCCATATAATTTAATGTTTCAATTGCATTTTTAAATATTTAAGTGAATGATACTCGTTGGAAATTTAGATAAACTTGACCGATGTGGTTGTGAAACAACAGCAATTATCATCTCTAATTTAAGTAATTTATTCTTTGAGAACTTCTCTAAACTGAACTAGAGGGTTAAAGGTATTTTTACAAATAAAATATGGCTTAAACGTTAGTGGCTATAAAGTTAAAAATGGATGAATAATTTTTAAAACTATATTAATTTAATGACCATGATGAGTGATTTGGATTTAAACCTTAGACGGTTTAAGCATTTAAGTGTTTTCAACGAAAGGCTCGTCCACTCTGGTGTGAATATAAAAAGATGGAGTTTGAAGTAATTTTAAAGTTGAAATTTCCTATTCCTTAATTTTTTAACCGAATTCATATTTTAAACTTTTATAACCGCAAATACGCTTAAGAGTTTGCAGCTTCATCCACTTCAGAATTATGTGGTCTACGCATGACAGTGAATCTACCATTTTGACACTCATTGTTATTTCGTGGATTAAACATGGTACATTCAAATCCTTCGTGTTCTGGATCATCGATTAGGTTTTGTCAGTTTTAAAAAATGCATAAACAAATAATTTTCAAAAACTGAATACTTTTGTGTTTAGGTAACGGTGTTTTTGTCATTTAAGAATTGCATTTTGTGTTTTGAAACACACGCTGGCCAAATTCCCAACATCCTTTTTTATTGCCGATGTGAAGCTCGTTTGATGATTAGTTTTATTTCAACCACTTACACAGATTTTTTGCTGAGAGAACTCAAACTAATTTGTGAATGAAAAATTACTGGCCGTTCTCATGATATTATGGCCTTAGGTTTAAATTTTTATGAGTGCGATTTTCTGACTTTGTTCAAACTTTCTTCATAGTCTGTAACGACTTAAGTTAACTCAGTCAACTAATATCTTTTAAGGAGTATTCATCAAATCGATTTTTGAATAGCTAAGTTGAAAAGACATAATGTGAATTGCCCCCACAAAGATCCACCGAGGGTGTTTACAATATAATCCACTGTGGGAAGTTTTTAGGCAGCTAAAAATCTGGTGATTGAATTCATAAGTATTTTGTTTTTCCATAATAACAGGCACGATTGATACAATTAGTTTTGCGTTTTTTATACTTTCCCAAACAGAAATAGTTAAACCTCTTCGTAGCTGATAAATATTATCATGGCGTTATAAATGTTTTCTGATATCTCAGAAAATGAGTTTAAATCTTTCTGGGTCATATTAATTCTCATCTCGATGATCTATTGGTTAATGGAGTGCAACCTTCGATCTCAACTTGAATTGATTCCTCTAAATATGGTCATTATGTTAAATTTACTTCATTAATTAATGGTTAGTTAATTTATCTAGATGTGAATTTAATGTAATTAGTCTGTAATGTCGATATTGCAATATCTAACCATTTAACCTTTCAAAAATAACCATTTAAATGTGTTTTAATATTTAATTTTTTACAAATTATAATTTAAAGATAACCAATAAACTCACATTAAATAGTCATTGAGTACAAACTAGATTACAAATATATAAACTATCAGTTAAACATTGAAAAAATAAGATTTAAAATAACTTCTTGAAATAAAATTTGAGCTTTTTATTAAGGTATTGATCAGCAGTTTTAAATAATAATGACGTCAGTTTGAAGGGCTCAACAAGATGTTTAAAATTGAAAATATTTTAACTTAAAATGTAGATGTTCATTAATTACATACCGATGAGATAATTTTGAGATTTTTTCAAATATAATTGTTATTTTTAGTTGATTTTCCCATTTTCTGAAAGTATTTGTACAGTTTAATTTTTATCATATCGCACGCGCCTTGACGAAAATGCCATTATTCTCGTAATTTCATAAAAATATTTAAATTTAGTCTTCATTTCTATTTGTAGCAAATCTGGATTTTTAGGTTAATTAATTTATTAAAATTGAAAATTATTCTTTAGAAATCACAGGACATATAATACTACCTCATTATGAAACAAAAACCGTGATTTTTATTCTTTTACGTTTATAAATTGTGAAAAAAAAAATTTATGATTTGCAAACAGTAATAAAGAGATGACCTTAATAATACAAAAAGCTGTTTACAAGCAAGTCCATTTCCCTATTTCAGCTTATTTAAAAATTTTATTTTTTAAATTCGAATACTTCTTGTAATAAACTTGAGTTGATGCCAGTATGTTCCTCAAAATTAACTTTATTTTAAATTTTAAAAATCATAAATCAAACTGTTTTTTGGAAATTTTCAGGAAAAAATTAACCATCCTACAAATTTCATTCAAAATGTTATCCGAGTATCCACTCCATTTATAAGCGGTTAAGTTAATTTCAAAAGAATTCATTAAGATACTAATTCCTTATTGTTCTTAAATTTATTGATTTATATTCATGAATTTTAAAATTTTTAGCTCTCTTCTATGTACTCTTTTATTATAAATCAAATAAATTCTGGTTTGAAAGAATTTCTCTTGTGAATTATGGCGTTGATAAAGTTCCCAGAAAAATTCAAAATTTCAACTTTACCTCCTTTTTAAATTTTTTAATTCAAATGTTGTGAATGAGATAGAATTTAAAATATTTGACATGAATATTTAAAAATCTAAATAATCCTATCTGAAAGTACTTTATTGTATTTTAATATTTATAAAGTATATTTGTATTAAATTTCGACCGTGAAAAACAGTTTATTTTTGAAATATTTCAAAGGTGAAATTTGATAGTAAAACCGTCTCGTTCATTTCAATGTATTGAAATAACATGTCGGTTTAACAACTGTTGTTTCAAATTGTTTTGTTGATGTTATGATATTATTGTCGAAAATATTTTTTTTAATTTTTATAAACGAAAAAATCGTTTCACCTGGCTTTAAATTTAGCTTTACCTAAAAACTACACTAAAATATAGCTTATCACCATTTTATTAAGTGACCAATGTTATCTGAAACGTGAACACCGTTCTGATAACATGTCGAACGAAGGATTAAATCATAGTAGGTTCTATAAAAATGAGAATTTTAAGTTTGAAGTTGATTTTTCTATAATTTTAGAAAATTCGTGAAATAAGACACGAAATGATCATTCAACAAAAAAAAGTATCACATTTTATCGATTCAGCGAACCAAAGAACACGAACGCATGAACTTCAGAATTCATTCTTTCAATTTAAAATATGTAACCACATTTTCTGATTTCAAGCAGAATTTTTACAGCTTTAATAAACTTTTAAACGTATTTTAATTTATTAAAATTAGAGTTTAGTTGTGGGTGATAAAGAATCAAAATACAAAGCGATTAAATGCATGAGGTTTTTAAGTCATATATAAAAAGACTTAAAGTGTCTGAAGACCTGTCAAAAAATTCAGATTTTGCAGAGAATAAAAAGTTGATCTTCTCCTCACTTTAGAAACATAATTTCTAAATTATGTGAAATTTTTAGGAATTCTATTGAGTTAATTTTTTGGTGATAGCAGATTAAATATAAAATATGAAGTGGCATGGTGTTTGGTAAATATTTGCTCCGAAGATGGCGAAAGCACAAAGCTGGTTGTTGAAAACAATGGAATTGAGTGTTTTATCTCACTACTTTTGATTCCAGATCCTAAATACGCGGAAATCGCCACATGGGGAATTGGTAACATCATAGGTTTCTTGTTGATAGATCAAAATTAGGTGAATCTGATGAATACCGAGATTTAGCCATAAAAAACAATTTCATTGACATTATTTGGAGAATACTTCAATCAAAGATATCTGTAATTCTACTATGTTATCTAGAATGAGTGTTATCATACAATCGCTTGGAGTATGATTAGTGTTTGCAGAAATTTAAAAAATTACCTTTCTCAACACATTATAGAATTAGTAATTTCAATTTTGTCGAAAGATCATGCAAATACATTTGTTCATGCTGTCCTCATTGAATGAATCTGAGGTTCGAAAAATTTTTAATTTAAATCAAGATTATTAAGCATACTTGCTCAGCAATTTATCTATTAATTGAGAGTACAGCTTCAATGATTGACGTCTTGATTGTTTACGATATCATTCCGAACCTTTTTAGAATTCTTTTAATCTCTAACGTTGAAAATAAGGTAAAACTTGATTTCACTCAGACATATATTATGCGCATATTCGGTGTTATTTCAAGTAGCAAAGAAACACACGTTCAGTCGCTTATCCAATGTGGCTTATTTGAAGTTATTCCTTGTTTAATTTCTGAACGAGATTCAAAATTAAGAAGAGTATGTTTAAATTTAGATTCAGGAAGTTTTAATATTTTTAAGTGGTATTTCAGCAGGAATTCACGAACATAAAAAGCTAATTATTCAATACAATCTTATTCCTGCAATTATTTACCACATGAAACTAGATGTATGCGTGTTACATAATTCTTGAACGAATATGTTAATCAACGTGAAGCCTGCTGGATCGTATGCGATCTAATAAAATGCAACAACTCTTCAGTTGTATTTTCATATTTTACATCTAGATTCAAATTTTACTGCAAGCGGATATCCTTGAAGCATTGGTGAAATTAATGCTGTGCAAAGATTATCAAGTATGAGAATTTGATTATATTTTGTTGGTTATTCTTTCACTTGGATCGTTAAACATGCTTATAAATGTAAAAATGTAAATTTATTAAGTGCTTAATTCAAGATAGATCAATTTATACCGTTCAGATAAGCAGTAACGTTGAGCGTAAAATCGTATTTTAACGTAAGTTACCACCGCGCTCAACCAATTAAAAAGCTGTACAAATCATACAGTCGAAATTATGGTGTTGGATTTACTTGAAAAACTTTACCCGTCATAGTTTTATTTGAAACCTCACTTTTGTGTGACTTAATCTTCTTATAAATGATAAATTATCTTTGCAATGCCTTAGGTTTATGACGCTAAGGATATTAGATCATGGAATATAACAAAGGTTTTAAGGAAAGATTTCGGGGATTTATCAAACAGATGAAATTAAGATAATACTCCCCTTTTGATTGATCAAATTTGGCATTTGATACTATTTCGAAATAGTTTAGGTTTTTCATTTATTTCTACATATCTCTGGTAAGTACTCATAACTGTTATCTGTAAATTTTATGACACATATGATAAAAGGCTAGTTTAGAGGATTGATGGTTTTCAAATTTTCATCTAAACTATCACAACAATTTTTCTTCAGGTTGCAACCGAGGTCTAAAAATCAACACTCTGGTTTATGCTTGAATCTTCAAATCTGAAATAAGCTCTTGATAGTTTATAAATTGTTAGAAATTCATTAAGTTTATGAAGCGGTTGTCTAATTAAAAGGTTTTAAAATATTTTATTGAACAGTTATGGGTCTATCATCAATTCGAATAAAAAGTAAAGATCCAGAAAAGCATGAAAACAACATGGAAAATAAAATTTTAAAATCTAATCTTTGCTACAATTTTTTAAGCAGACTTCTGTGAGTAAAATGTTGAGACAACTGTTTTATATTTTAAATGAACTAGTTTCAATTTATCTCAAACTATCTATCAAGTCCCAACACCACGACAGACTCTTAAAGTTTACTATTATAAAAAAACTCACAGATGAATTTAAGCATTTATCAATTCACCATAGTTTGTCAAAAAATTCTTACTCTTTAAAAATATAAAATCTCGGCGTCAAGAAACAAGGTTAAGAAACTTTACACAAAGATACTAGAAAATTCAATCAACCAAAATACTAGATTATTATCTCGTGTAAGTGTTGTCAAGACAAACTAAAAACTATCCACAGGTTCGTTCTTGATACAACATACTTCCCTATCTTTTCTGAAGGCGGCTTGACCTTGGTGGCTCTATGCTTATGTTTAAGGAAGTCTCTTTCGAAGGGAAAGTACGTTTAGTCTCGTTCATACACACTTGGTAGAATTTTATTTTCTTTTGAAGCTTCGTTGGCTTAAACTCTTCTGACGAATTTTTACATATCCACTCTGTGAGCGTCGCACTATTCCATTAAGAATTTATCTCGTCCTGGAAGGTCCCTTCCAGTCGTGATGGAAGAGCCGAACGAACTCTCAAGACTGGATTGTACAATCTAAAGATACACGCTTCACTTAATGTGTTATCCAGGAACCAACTAAAGTAGTAAGACTCAATGTTTTGTCAAGTCTCAGTGAAAATTGTGACAAAGATTTCCACTCTGGTTGTCTGTAAAAGGCAGAAAAATGCAGGAACTTCTATGCGCACGAGTAGAACATAAAATAATTTTTAATAGCAGAAAAATTATAAAGGAAAGATATGATGGATGAGACCCAGAAAAAACCCTGTTGGTTTCAATAAATATGCTTGAATTTAAAAATGCCGTTAAACTTTGTGCATGAGAATTTTTCATTTTGAAAGAATAAGAAGACAAACTTAAAAACGTATTATCTATGAAGAAAAATGAAAAAAGAGAACCGCGCTCCTCGCTTCACACGATAAAGTTATTTTGACCAAAAAGCACACTTGTAGTAATCAAACGTCGCTGTATCAGCTGATTAACATGGACACAACACAGTGTTTATGTTCAAAATATTGTCGCTGAAATGTCGCAGAATCTGGAAATATATCTAAGTGGGACATAAAAGAAACTGTTGGCAAGTACGGCTGAAACCTTTGAGTCACATCCCTACCAAATTCCGAAAAAAAGCTCTGTACTCAAATTGGAGAAAAAAGAGGAACAAGTAATCTAAATTCAATACATGACGCAACTATGGAACCTTTGAGATTTATAGATGGATCAACGTTCTGAGCAAGCAATCCGTTGTTCATATACGTGGGGCATATCATTAAATACTAATTTGTGCTTAAAACTAATCGCCATCATCAGTTAGATTTAATACGCACATGTTCATTGATGACACTGTCAAGTGTAAACCCACCCTCGTTTTCACATTGTTTGGTTGTTATGGCATACCACCATTGAATCTTAAAAAATAGATAATGTATTCTTATTCTGTCGACAAGAAGAAACGAGTATTTATATTTGTCAGAACTCACTACATGATACTATAGTTATGCCTGAATATAATTGGATGCCTAGAGCCCTCACAGTAGATTTTGAACTGGCTCTACTCAGTGCTGAAACATGGACTTCCAGAAAGTAAATTATTGGGTTTTTACCTCCATTTCAAGCAATAAATAAAGAAAACTGGAAAAGTTTAAAGTGCTGGATTCAAGTATTTCAAAAATTCTTGATAGAGTTGAAAAATTAACAACTACTGAGAGAAGCAAAATCCTTGTGTCGATGGATTTCATTCAACCGAATCCTGAATCAGACTAAAATATCAACAAAATTTTGACATATTTCGATAAAACATCGCTTAGAAGTTTCAATCAGAAAATGTGAATATTTATTCAGCTTCAAACAGAATTCATCGATAAAACGAATAATGCCCTTTAAAGGTTTAATAGAAGAATAAAAGAAAACATTTCGAAGCAGAATAAAAATTTACATCATTTTATAGAGGTAATAAAAGGTGAAATAAGTTACTTTGAAAATTACACCAGCCAAATGCGTCAAAGTTTTACAATACGGTACAAAATGAGCAAAGATTTTTCAAATCATCATTTATTGGAATTTAATAAATTAGAAAAACACCAAAATTCATAAATTAAAAATATATTTACGCGCAAGTGCACTTCATATTTCTTGCGTTTCCAATACTCTCCGCCGACTCGCACTGAGAGACCAAGCAGAATTTGTATCGTTCTGTGATTATCATCCATTCTGGTCTTAGTTAATCAAAGTGCAGCTTCGACGGTTAAACAGTTCCAACGAGAGTTTTAAGGACATCGTATGTACGGAAACAGATTATTACAATCAACCCGTTGATCCACTTATTGTTCGGTAGATCGTTAGTTGAAAGCCAACACCTGAAACGTTTCAATTATTATGTCTACGAACTTTTTTCATGATAAAAATTTTTCAAGCCTCTAATCTCCTCCGCGTCATCATTGTTGTGTCAGGTCAAGACAAAGTAAAAACTATCTACGCGTGCGTTCTAAATACAAAAGTTAGCACGAGGCATTAATTCTATATGATTCGTGCTAGAAATAAGACCTACATTTCCATCCTAATTTGAGACGGTCTTAAATATAAAGGTAAATGAATTAAGTCCTTGTTGTTTTGAGGGAAGCAAAAGTCAACTATTCTCACAGAACCATTTTTTCTTAAGTTGAAAAAAGATCATTGATAGATAACCAAGAAAGAACGCCGAGGATACCTTGATTTTGGAGATTTTCTTCGAAAGAAGCCCTGATAGCTTTATTTCATCCTTACTCGACAAAAAATGGTATATTGAGTTATAGGAGCAGATCTACTCGTTCGAAACAAGAACAAAATTGAATAAACACGAAAGCTGTTTATTTTTTAACTTCATCTTCCCAAATGATTTATTTATTCAAACACCCAAAATCACCATATCGATGGTTAGACTGAACAAATAAAATAAATGAGAGTAAAGAGAAGATATTTTTAAGGAATAAATGAGCCGACATTTAAAAATATTCACATCTAGGGAGAAGATAAAGAAACTTTATCAAATAAGGGTGTGTGAAAACATGCGAAGTTATTTTAGATTGGCTCTGGATCATTGATCTTCTTAAGAAAATAGCGCTAGTAGCATCTCAAGATTGGAACGTGCCAGCACCATGAAAATGATCAAAATATGAGCAACCTGAAAATCTTCCAAAAAAATTTCACCCTTTGCACAGATGTCGCTAGCGCTTGTATCCTCGCGATACCTGTTTGAAATTTGTAAATGGGCCGATTAAAATACCTTTACATATTCAAGAAACCCATGGCTCCAAAACTGATTATCAGTTTCATAAAGAATCGCATGCAATAATTAAGTCGTTAAAATGGCGTCGGAGTAGATTTGACTCGTCCCCGCTCTTAAAAATAATCTTTAACGATAGTATGTTTAATTGTGGTAAAAATCATAATAATATGAAATCCCTTATGCAAAATAAAAAAACATCACTAAATTCATCATGATTTATTATTTACTTGTATGTTTAAAACTGAAGTCGTGACAAATTCTTAATTTGCAATGACATTAAGCGTTTGTTATCTATTTTAATATGCCCCTTGTATGTTGCAAACGGTTAATAAGAGGATACAATTTCATTTATTTTTTGATCGGCAGAAGTTAATATTGATATCTTTATGTACGCAAACTCGTTATAAAAAATATGTCATCACCATCGGTTGATACACAAAGTAAATAATTGAACTGTTTTTATCTCACTTTGAAGTGAATCATAAAAATTTTAAAAATTGAAAATATCATTGGGAACTACCCTTTACGTATTATCAGATTGTATTGTTTATATTTTTATCCCTAGTTACAAGTATAATCTCGCATAAGGACTTAAAAACAACAAGGAAGCCATTTATCCATCAGTGATTCAATCGATTTATTATTTATCTTAATATTTTGATTTATGAAAACTAGATGAAAGTAACACATCCGATATCAGATTTCTACAAATATATCATTCAAGAATTACAATAAGCGAAAAAATTTCATAATTTTATTGGTATGTGTAAGAGGATAAATTTAATTATTTTATCTAATTATGACAGTTATTTAACCACCTAAAGATTAAACTCGAATGTTTGATGTCACACAATCTAAATATTAATTAAAAACCTATATTATGTGTTAGGAATGAGGTTTAAATGAGCGCGGGACATTGAAAATAAAATTTATGTTTTCAAACTTCATTAAATGAATTTCAAATTTGAAAAATTATTGACCCAAACTCAATAGTTTAAAAATTTGTTTCTATTTTGGATATTATTAGCTGATCGATGTTCTTAGGAATAGGTCGAGTTTGAAATATTCGCCATCTTAGTTAAATTTTTCCATCTCCACTTTTAATTATATGGGTTTCAAAAGCTAGGTGTTTTTTTGTGGAATTTAGAAGAAATTAGTAATTTTTTAGGTTGCCCGCGAAATTCACAGTTTTTAATGTGCATAAACTGCGAGTGAAAGCGACGAAATGCGGATGGATAATTCCACCGCCGATAAAAAAGATAATTATCAACTGAGCCGTTTTTATTTTATAAGTTTCGATAAAATTTAATTCTCAAAAATATTTATAAATATCAATCCTTTTATCGCAAAATAATCTACTTTTGTTTTACGAGCGTCGAATAAATAAAAACAAACCCAGTCTAAGACTACCACGTGACTATTAAACAAATCACTTAGGATTTGAAAATTTGTGAGATTATTATGCAGATTTATGAAAATATTTAAACTGGAAAATTTAGATGGCTATATAAAATTTTTAAATTCATGAAACCTGAACTCAAAAAAGCATAGTGTCACAAATAAATTAGAAAATCATTTTTAAGATATTATAAAATCTGCTACGATGAGGCGGGGTGGGGAAATTTTCAATATTTTTCATCTTATAAGCTTTTATAATTTAGCCATAGTCAATCCACTTCTCGATTAAATCATTAAACCTGAGTTTCTAAAAATCATATGATCAGCATATCATGTGGTCTTATTTGCTTCGAAGATATGAAATTAGCTATACTGATTCTATCTTTGAAAAACCTGAAATACCATGGTTACAAGGCTTACAACTGAATGTAGTATTCTTTACCATTCCACTTGCTGGAAATGAAGCAGAAAGATTAACTTAAAACTGTTATAAGCGTAGTCCAGGGGATCAGGCTAAATCAATTTTTCATGTAATATTCTGAAAAAACCTTATGGTTGTTTTTAAACGTATGTACCGCATTTATCCTCGGCGCGCCTCTAAGATAACTGTTTTTCAATATATTTTCTAAAACCATACAATGTTCACTGATCTAGTTAAATATTCTTAATGTTGCTGATGATCAAAACATAATGTAAAGGTTTAAAAAAGTGGGCACCAATCTTGGAAATCATAGAACGTAAATAAAAAATCGTTCGAGTTAACTGAGAGGTTTATTGATACGCCAGATTTAGAATCTAACAAAGTCATTATCTTTTTATCTCGTGTTGTTACAATTTGTAAAATTCAATGTCAAACTCACAAGAGACCTGGTATTGGACTTTTTCTGCCATTTTATACCAATGATCATGTTCAATCTTTGAAATTAAAAAAAATTGATATCAATCCAAATGTTTATCAGATTAAAGTTAATACCCGAAATAGGCATAAACCTTTGGTTAGACTAAGTTATATTGCTCAAAGTCGATATATTTGAGTAAAGACTATTAAATTAGCCCTTTTAAGTCTCTCCATGTTATGATTTATTTACTCAATGTCAATAAATTAATGTCATTTGGAATTATTTGAGCCAATAAACATTGCTTGAGTCGAAGTCTGATAACATGCCTTGAACTTAATTAAGATTAAAATTCAAAGTTTTTAACCATTTATACACTTTTCATTAAAATTTAAGTCGTTTAATACTTTTGAAATTCGGCTATAAGAACAGTTTTATGACGATTAAAATATGGTTAATCGTCAAAGATCAGTAAGCATGTCCATGAAAACTTCTAATTGAGGAAAAATAATTCTCTTTAACCTCAACGTCTACTTTAAAATAGTACACAAAGGTTCACAATCATAAAATTTTAAAATGCACTCCATAATTTTAACAAATTAAAAGAATAAAACAAATATCAAACCGCAACGCCGGAAATCTCGTGCAATGGGTTCCTCTGTGAGTTTTGTTCAAGATGAAGGATTTAACCCAGTTAATTTTCGTGAAGACAGAACTGAAAATCAAAATGATATGTTTAAAAAATTGGCTGATCAATCTCAACAGTTAGTCGATTCACAAGAGTTTTGTGAAGAAAATCCGGGATCATTTGACGATTTGCAAAAATTTATCCGCGACTTATCTGTGAACATAATTGAGGGTTTTAAATTCACAATTAATATTCCCGCCAGTGAAAACTTTGGCCTATCCATGAATTACTTGTTTTCAAACTCGTCTAAAAACAAATTTTTTTCGTCGATAAACATTGCCTCGAGTGATAGGATAAGAGTATTCGAGCCAAACTCAATAGCAGCCTTTGATTTCGATTTTCATGGAAACTTTGGGGTCAATCTCATGCACTTTACGAGTAAGAATACTCGGGTTCGTTGCCAAATCCAGGTTTTTCCTGTTTTTTAACGTAGAACTCAGGAACACAAATCGAGAACGCGGACTATAATTTCATATATTTTGGCAAGAACTCTACGGTTTCAGCTTCTTGTGTCAATCCATCTTTAGCCGAGCGGAGTGCGATCTTTGCCCTACAGTTCCTACGTAGGATTAATTCGGATCTGGATGTGGGTGTGGAAGTTGCTTCGAAGATTGGTGGTCCCGAGTCTAGAGTTGTCATGCCAACCCTAGCCATGAAGTATTCACATGGCACTCATCCGATCTCACAAAAAAGTACAGACCGGCTTTATTCCCCGGTAAGCGTTGAACCGAAGGGTGTACTTCTTGCCTTTGCGGGTTTAGGAAACGTACAGCTATTTTACAGCAGAAATATTGCGTTTGGCTGTAAATTTTTATCTTCATTTATTTATATGGGAGAAAATTCTCCGGAACCAAGCATGACATCGTTTGGTTACTGTTATAACATTTCAGACATCGGTCTCAGTGTGAAGACGTCGTTTGACTCCTCCACAACGCTGCAAACTGTTGTTGAAAAATATTTCGATAAACAAGGATCTGGATGGGGGCTCAGCATGTCCTTAGCCCATAATTTCACACAGGGAAAAACCATCACCGGACTTGGTTTTTCTATGGGTCAATAGAATCAGTGATAGTAACTTTTATTTACTCAATATTGATATTTTTCACGCAAAATTTCTTCACTATTTACATTATAATTAATTAAAAATTTTAAACTATATTTAAAAACACCGGCAAAACCTTTTTTAATACGAAAATAATGCATATATTTTTTACTTTAATGATTCTTACTCGTCTTCGTTCTAGTGATTTTATAAACAGAAAGTTATTCTTCTTAATATTTAAAATGTTAATTTTTCTTTTTTCCAAAAAATAAGTCTTTTAATCAATAATTTGGCCCATGTTTAACCTTATTAATCAGAAAATCTGAATTTTAAAGCATAAAATATTTTAGTGTGAATAAAAATTTGTTTACCATTTGATTAAAAAAATTTTTATATTTTTGAAAAATGAAATACTATGTTTTGATGTTTTTTTATATAATATATTGTTCAGTCCGATGTTTACCTATTGCCAGACAATCCATTTTATTTATTTTCAACTTTACGAAGGTATGATGGTTGATATTAATTTTTTGCTTATGCTGATAATTGATCTGGATTTCTTGCGTTTCTCTATTTCATTTTTAATTCATCAAAAAAATATAAATCTTGTTGAACTTGTTTGATCAACTCAAGAATTCATGTATTTTACTGACTTTTAATGGAAAAACTGAGGCGTAAGAGACTTAAATTCGTGCGACGCTTAACGTAATAAGACATTTCCTTTATTGTATCTCCTACTTGAAGTTGTTCACGGTTTTCCGCGCCTCGTAGAAAAAAGATTAATAATTTAATATTGAATCAATGTCTCAAATTTGAGTTTATGTAGTGCGAAGGTTTCATAAATAGGTCATCACAAAAATCCAGTTACGATTGGAATAATGTTTAGAGAGCTTGGTTAAATAATTCTCAAGGTTTTAAATTTCCAGAATATTTTAATTTTAATTACAGCAAGATAGATGAACTCCGTACTTTTTAACTGCAACTATGACACATAGAATTTCCTATTTTTAAAGACGAAATGTATTTATCTTGAGTTGCAACTCGCCTCTTTATGAATTTCTTAAATGAATCAACCAAATATCACCTTAACCTTTTCTGATGAAAATAAATGCTAACGGGCTCTATGTTTTGGTTTACACTCAAATATTCAACTGTTTCCACGATATCCTTTCTATTTTAACATTTTAAAAACTATCTTGAATGAACTAATCTTGTGAATAGGTCAATTTTAATAGATTCTGCATGACATAAATTTTGTCAGCCTTTAAGCACTATAATTAACATCTTATTTCAAATTGATCATTTCACGAGAAATATTTTGCATCAATTATACCATATGAAATTTTATTCAGATTAATATCATAAAAAATCGAGCTTCTTTCTCTTTCTGCACTATTCTTATTACCTCGCTTTTAATTTAATTTTACATAAACTAGAATGAACACCGCCAAACCAGCATTTTATTAAAAATTTTGATACCATTTTGCAGGTATAACGTTATTTCATATCTTTTCCCATCGACAGGCCATTAGGGATGCGAATGCGCGTAAGTTTAGCAGTGGATGCAGGTGGAGTTTCCATTCCATTTTATATCCCCTTCACCAGTTTATTTTATGATTTGAATTTTCTCGATTCATATTACTATCATTATAGCTGTCACAGTTTTGATCGTGAACCTCATTTAGTTGAATGTTTCATAACTGGAAAACTTGAATCCAAAAAATCTATTCCCTTTGTGATTTTCAATTAGGTTTTAAGGATATAGTTTGATGGAATGATACTTTAAGTATCTTTGAAAGGAAAACAAGTGATCCAGAATTTTGATGTCAAAGTTTCACAAATACAAGCGATCGAAATTCGTCAAAATCAAAAATACTTTATATTTCGTAGAAAGGTATCTGTTTAGTGTAACTTTAAATTCAAGATTCAAACCATTTTAATAATTATTTCAAAAATGTGAAATGTGCATGGTTCAACTCAGTTAAACGAGCGAAAATTTTTTGAATCATAAAAACACAAACAAACCTCTTACTGATAACTGGGATAGCCCTCTGTTAGGAATGGCCAACATTCACATTCTCGGTAAATCTCGTAATATAGCGGGGATTTAAAAAAAATTTATTGACTTTTTAATTCAACTTGCTTAGAATCATTGATTTTTAAGACAGTAAAACGTGAATTAAAATTTTATTGAAAATATCTTACCTCTTTTTTTCAAATTAATTCAATGTAAGGATCAAATCGAGTTCGTGTAAATTAGAAATAGTTGCTGCTCTTGTGTTTTACAGGGTTAAGTTATTTTCTGGCAATTTTGGTTTCATTTGCTATGGTGAGGGTTAAAAATTTGTCTTTCAAAATATACATAACAACGATTTCAAGCTTTAAATGGCATGATATGCAAGAGAGATATAATAGGAGATTATGAGTTAAATGTTAAGGCAATTTAAAATTCTTAACCATATATTCACACCATTCCAAAGATTCGTGTTTTTCCTCGTCGAAAACTTGTATTGCGTTGGTAATGAATACATGGAAGCTAATATAGGTTAATTTCACAAAGATTACCAACACTCACGAACGAAACATACTTATAACTCAGCCAGACGTTATTAAAGATGTCTGATTATAAAGAGAAAATTTATAGTTTTTAAAAATACGAATTTACAACGTAAATGAGAACAATTTTAAGTTATTTAAAATATTTTTAGATGTCATCCAGCATATCGACCAAGAGTTTTGTTTGTCTGAACACCTTAAAGATAGTTTGCTCAAATGAATATTTCTGAAGCTCCATCGTAGGTTAAACGTGTTTATTTTTATTTTAGGAATTTATAATACTTGAGAATTTATCAAAAATCCAAGATTAATTTCACAAATTAAATCTATGTTAAATTTTTAAAAAGAACTTTGATATTTTAAAATATTTACAATAATTCTACATATACTAACTTAACTTATTCACAGAGTAACATTTTATTCTTGTATTTGACGTTTGAAACAGCGTTCGATGACCTGTTATATTGAATTCGTTGACTTTTCCTGAAATGACCAGTTTCTTCAGTTCACTTTTGATATCGTCCTCTGGTATGATCTCAGAACACTTTTGAACGACATTAATCTATAATTAACAAAAACAAACGTAAGTTATTCCGGGGTAGTAATAGATCGTTGAGTAAATAAATTGATTAACGAATTGATTGAAATTGAGATTACTGTTTGAATTTTGGTGTGTGTCGAAGAAGGATTGATTGGATGTAGGACTATCATACGAGGGAGTCGAATTGTCGATGGGAGGCTCAAAAGAGTTTGAACTTACGTTGCAAAGTCTGTGATAACAAAGTACTCCATCATAAATGAACTTTGCTGAGTTTTGTGAAATTCCACTTTTCTGTGAAATTAGTTTGATCTCATTAGAGTTGTTGTCAGTTTCAGAACTTTTTTCATTGACAAGGCCCTTAATGATTGGATATGTGAGATCAGATGAGATATTAAAATTTTTCTCGAGTAATTCAGAAAACCTGGATGGAAAATAACTGTGAGAAAATTTTTCATCACATAAACGATGAGCGCCGAAAGCATTCTGTCGTTCTAGCGTGATATAAAAGTCTTTCGGAATGTTTTTGCTGGTTGAGTTTTTTTTCAAATAACACATACTATCGTTAAAGCCTTGAAGAAGAAGTGAGAAACTTTCAGGATCTTGAGATGAGGAAAACGTAATTGAGATGTTTGACTTGAGATATAACTCGATAAGGTTGACAATAAGTTGTTTAGTAAACCTCGTGAATTGCATGGGTGGTTCTAATTTTACAGCGGTGTTGAATTTATCTATTAATCTGAGTTTAACGATTTTTTGGATACTTTTTTGAGATATTTGCCATATATTTATTAAATATGAACAAAAAACTTTCGAATGTATCGATTGTTGAGGCGTAGGAAATTTCGGCGCGCTAAAATTACAAGGAAACATACGAGGAATTTTCTGAAAACTCCATGTTTGAGAAAGTAAATGAAAATTTTTAATCCACTCACCTTAATTTAGAAAAGAATTAATACAAAATCGGTGGTTTGATATAGAGTGCGAATTTCGCTCTCAGAAATACTTATTCCTCTTATGTGGTTTATCACGTGAACTATGAGCAATTTTTTAAACTCATACGAAGATAACTCCGTATTATTATAAATATTAATGCTTGGAATAAGTGATAGTTTCTGGATAAACGAACGAATTACGTGTTTATCATGAAGCGTTATAATCCTGTAAGTCTTACACAATTCTCCGCCGAGTTCACATTTAAAATACAACATTTTAAGCTCGAGATCAATGAAGTTTAACTGGTCTCGAAACAAAGAGTCTTGATTCGATGTATTGATCTTGTTAAGGAAATCTGCTTGGACCAAGATTTTTGTCACAACTTTTCGACAAAGTGACTTCAAAAATTTATTCTTATTGATTTTATTAAATGATTCCTTGAGGTTTTGATTTTTACACAAATTCCCTATTATGAAAATCTGTATAAAGTACCTGGTGCTTTTGGAGTTGGTTCTTAAAAAAGCCGAAAAAAGACTTGAATTTTTCTCGCCTTAATCGACATAATATAAAGGCCTGAACCATCTGAAAGTTAGTTTATGAATACAATTTTATCAGATCTAGAAGAAAAGAATATTTCACATTTTGAAGGTTTGGCAACGTTCCTTTTGATATTCTGTTGTGGTTGGGGTGTATTTTTAATACTTTCTTCTTGGAACGTATCAGAGAGGAGTAAAACGCTAAATTTCCAGTTTCTCTCGTATGTTAGAAATAAGTTATTTGAATATCCAAAAAGTCCAGTTTGATCAACCTCATAAACGATGACTTCATCTCTGTCGGTGGTCGAGTGATCATTTATATAACTTCTAATCGTAGTATTGCTCAATTTATCTGAACGCGCTTCATTTTTCATGGCTCCTTTGGCAACTTTAACAGACGCTTTCTCCAAGTATTTCCAGAACGTTACGACACTATTCATATCATTAAAAATAAATTTGATTTCTTTTCTTTGTTCAGATCCAATTTCTTCATCAAGTAAAACTACGCCTTTTAACAAATATAGATTCATCTAAAATTATAAAATTGATAGAAAGAGAGTAGATTAACAATTAAGTGATTAATAAAACAAGAAGGCACTTTTCGAACTGACAAATGATAACCAAAGACACAAGAGGCCATGACATATTTGCATAAATCACCCAAATCGTAGCATACCCAAAGATTAAAACTAGTTAAATGGAACAACATAATTTATCTCGAAAAATTTCAATAAATAGACAATTTAATAGTTCAAAAATATGAAAAATTTGGTGTATGCGCTGTATTTTAGTTTCATCATTGGAGAAAAATATAACAAGAACTTCATGAATAAATGAGGACAACGTAAAGTTTTTATCACCTTTGTTTGTTAAAATCAAGCAATATTGATTCAGAATTTGTCAAAGTTACAAAATAGAAGATGCGATCAAAAATGTCAACAAATTTTAGATGAAGATATGAAGTAAAAATTAATCACTATTTCCGCTGTATAAAATATTTTGCTTAAAAGGCACTAAATGATAAAAAAAAAATTTGGATCTATCATCATCGTTAATTGATTGAAAGCTTTGGAATAAGCTGATATACAAAGCATTCAATCGTTGCAAATTACATTTTCACACAAAGATCAGATTTTGAAAGATATTTTAACGAAAGTATTTTACAAACATCACTCGTCAAAAATAGAAAAATATGATAGTTATGAGAGAAACAATTCGCAAGACAATTTACTAAAATCTGAAATCATTGAGAAAATTTGAAAAATTGTTCTGGAACATTAAAAAAACGATTGAGAGAAACGGTATTAAATTGATATAATATTACCTCTTTTGATATCTTCTTGATGGAATTTTTACTAGCACCAATAAGGCGCATGCGAAAAAGTGCTCCTAAAAGATTTGAATATTTTTCGATTAACCTGAAGGATAATATATATTGACGTACAGAGTTTCGTTAAGTCGATGAAATTCTTCAACTATTGTTTCTAAAGGCTGAAGATACTTATCTTTCATTTCGACGAGAGCCATATGGATATCACTCTGAAAACATCAAAGATTATACTGATAATAGTGGAGAGATTGTATGTATAAATAAAATTAGGGGCATTTTGTAGAGAGTATATTTTAAAGAAAACCAGTTCTCTTCCTCGTGGTGTGGGTATGAGTTTTGAAATATCCAGAGCATATCTGTTAAATCATTGTTTATTGAACTCGCCGAACATTCAAAATTTGAAAATGGCAGATTCGAAATAACTTTTGAAAGATACATGTGGCATAATCTGATTCTAAAAAACTTAGGAAATCCAGGATAGTTCTTTGGAAAGTAATGGTTTAATTTTTTGAAAAAGTTGTGATGTTTATCAACCCAACCCGTTGGTTCGTGTACAGATGGCTGTGAATTAAAAACAATACTTCAATTTTTTTAACGTCCAGAATCTTTTTAGTTTTAATACATTCCAAAATTTTTTCATTGATATCGGGAAGCGAAAGAACACTGGAGTCGATACCGAGTTGAATAAGTTTTTGAATGAAACTTTTACATATCTGTTCCTGTGTTGGCTTATTTTCCAAGGTATCAAGAACGTATATTTCCGCCTTAATGATAACTTAAAATACTTTTGTCTTTGTTTCAAAATATGATGTTGTCACACAGATTTGTTTGCATATTTTAAGGGTTATTAAGTCCTTAATTAAACAAATTTTAAATATTTTGGCTTACCTTTTCAGGAAGTCGAATGAAGAAAGAAATAAGGCAGATTTTGTTTCCCAGTTATTTAGATCCTGTGGTGAGTGGTAAGTTTACTTCCTTAAGAGTTTGCAAGTCCCATAAACAGCCTCTGTGAGACTCAAAGTACGAGATTATAAAAACAAGTTTTTGAGTGATGTCAGACTTTTCTGGTGATTATAAATTGCCAAGTACTCAGATTTGATTTTTTCTTTTTCATCCTTTTTGGCAGATTATCAATATATGATAGCAAATTGAGAGAGCATTTCACGTCTTCATGAACTTTATGGATAATAATCGAGTTAGCTGACTCGAAGTGAGACGCGCTAAAGTATCTGGATGTCACAATTTGAAAAGATAATGTTTAATTTGAGTGAAAGTAAACTCAGGTACAGATGATGAAAAGACTCACCTTCTAAACCGGTGCTTTCCTTGGCTGAACATTTTGGAATAGATTGATTTTTTCTTCTCCAGGTGATGGATTAGTCTTCGAATATTATTGAAATCAACTCCAGTTTCACGCATAATATTCTTTGAGAATTCTGAAGACGATACCTTAAGTGTGATTCCTTCTGCAAAACTTTCCTCTATGGTGTCGTAGATGTGACAGCACACGTTGCGCTCGTAGGGAACGTGAAACCTAGAAGACGTCAAACCAGCAGGGTGAGGTGAAATATCAAGCGAAACCGGTTCCGGCGTTTTGTATGTGGAGGTGACCAGCCTCGAGGAGGTTTTGCCTGATACAGTCAACGCCCAATGAGGTGAATCTGGATTTTCAAACCAAAGATTTTTGTACAACTCTTTCCGATCTTCGCCAATAATCCTTACGTTGCAGGGAAAAATCCTTTTAATTTTTTTTCTGTTAATGGGATACCGTTTTCGAGAACCTCGATAAAATTTGCTCGAATCAAATAAACCAAACAATTTTTGAATTGAAATATGTCAAGTGAAGGGTAAAATGTCTCAAGATCACTGTGGAGGTCCTTCAGATTAATAGGAGTGGCCCTGACGAGATCGTAAGTTTTGAGGATGTAATAATCATAAGGACAGACTTCCAGAGTGCGGGGAGATAGATAGGAGATGGGATGCAGTCGTTCTGGTTCATAAAATTTTGTTAGAAACAACAGGTTCTGAGGAATTTCGGGAAACATCGTAAATAGTTGAAGTTTTATAATCAGTTTTTGTTTCAAGAGTATACTGATTTCATGGTATGAGCGCATGGATTCGACGTCGTATTGAACGAAATTTTCCTGAGGGAAGCCTTTCTCTAGACATCTGCCTATCAATTCGAGAAGACAGTATTGAATATAATTGCTCTCCGTAGTTTTCCTAAATCCAAGAGCGCGCTCACGGCTTTTTTGACAAGCGACAAATACGGGGTTTTCAAACCTACATAAAAATGATATTTACTGTTCACAAATTTGGGATCTTGACACTCCCTCGCCGTTCATTTTTTGTATTTTTCAGTGATGTCTTTTCTCATTTGATAATTTTTTGAGTATCCATACTCTTGTAATGTATTATTGCAGATAAAATAAGGGAACGATTGTTTATTCTTTGCTGATTTTACAGAATGAGTATATGTTGCTACATTTTCAACTGTATAGATTTGAACTTCGTAAATTGTCATTAAATATTTCCAAATGTAATTTTTAAAGCTGTCGTCAACATGCAAGTCATTGAATTGAGAATATGGTCCTTTCTCATTAAAACGATCAAATATTTCCGATAAACTAACTCCTTCGAGTCCTGAAAATAAAATAGATTCAAGCGCATGAAACTCCAAGATTGTCATTGCACGCCTTACTAAAAATGATCAACCAGGTGTAAAATTCGCACTTGCGCAGCAAAAACTAAATGTCAAATAATTTTTTTGTCTTCTTGAAGTGCATTATAACAATAATAGATGAAATTAATGTTAAACAATAATAATTTTATTACCTGGTTCATAGACCGTGATTACAAATTGATTCCCTGTTTAAATAGTTCCTGATGTGTTAAACTTTTTTTCTTTAGTCTTTTTACACAGGTTTTAAGACAAACTCTCGCATCTAATCATTCTTAGAGACAAAAAAATGTGAAAACATCAAATACTTTGACTACTTTTTTTTAATTTTAAATAACAAACAGTTTTATCTTGGCTCAATTTTGATTTTACAACCTACTCTTTCAAAAAACCACATAAAATTTTATAATTTTAACGTTTTTTTCAAATTTAATAAACTTTTAAAAGCTTTAAATTGAGTGAGATTCTGTTCCTTATAAACCGTTTTCATCGCCAATGCGGCAGATAAAGTTTCATAGATTTTCAAGAATATAGTTCTTAATGACTTTATAATTTAAATTTATTTTCCTCCGACGTTGCTTGATTTAAATTGACATCTCAACTCTATTTTGTCTTTCCAAATACTGATGGTAATTTTTAATTTACCATTTCATTTATGTCCCATCTACCTACATGTGTGGAGGAATGAATTAAATTTCCATTAAGTTCAAATTCTTCTTCAAATACGCCTGATAGAGAAGAACAGTCGATGGACAAAAGAACCCCCAAAACCTTATATTGTAAGGTGTTTGCAATGAAACTCTCTTAAAAAACGTTCATTTAATTTCAAATAATCAAAAAAATCAAAATTAATTTCGCTGTTTCATATTTCAAGGTTGTATCCTGACCATTTTCATGTCTATGTTCATATAAACCAATAGGGAATTAACTGCGAAAGTTAATAAAACTTCAATGATATCAGACATTTTATAACAAGAAAATTCACAATCAACCATGCGTATAATATGAAAGATACTCGTTTTAATTCGTATTTATTCTTTTGATACAATTTGACTTTAAGGGAAAATCAACATTATCAGATTTTAAACTGAATCTCAACCCTTAGAATGGAATCTAATTTCACTCATTTTAGAGTTAAATACAAAAATATAATTCTTCATGTGCATTAAAGATACAGTTCTTCTAGTTTTAGAATGCCCCGAAGAAAGTACGATTAAATAATCCTATTATGACAAATTGAATTTTTTACCTTGAAGCATAAACGATTTTATTTTAGTTAGGCTGATTATAGACCACTTTTTGTGTTTTAACTTTGAGATGTTTTCAAGAAAAATTTCCCCAATGGTTAGTTTTTCATCTTTGTTGATTTTAAACTTCATTCATTAACAATTGAATCTAAACTGCAGCGTTTTAAATACAAAATTTTAAACCTGATTAATTGGAAACCGTGTTATAATTTACAAATTTTTATTTACTCGATCAGCTTATTTCTTTTTTGGCAATTTATATTTACGTGCACAAGCTTTTTTGTTGAAAATATGTCATGCGAGCTGAGATTCATTAATGGAGACAAGAACGTACTATTAACAGCAGAATAAACATGCAGTTTTGATTTGTGTATTTAAAAATGTAAAAGCGATTTTTTGATTTTGTTCATTTCAATTTACTATCTGAGGGTTAACATCCATGTAGTGTACGCGCTGCTAATACCGATTTGATAGTTTTTTAAGATGGAAAAAGTTATGCCGATTGAGAGAAACAATAATTTTTTAATTGAAAATTTATAGAAAAATACAGTTTAAATAATTTTTTAAACAAAACACTCATAATGGCTAATATTACAAAATTTAAGATGAAAAAAGTCAAGATATCTATTTTGATCTTTCGAAACCATGAGAAATTTACGAAAGACCTGAATTTGGCCATAAAAATTCCTTAAAACGAAAATTAAAAGTTAAATTGAGAATAAGGAAATCTGTTGCAAAATAAAATCATGGATGTCTCTAAGTTTAAAGCATGAACAAAATAAAAAAACAGTGTAAAATATGAAGGAACCTGTTGTGTGGTTAAATTTCTAACTGTTTGGCCACACATAAGTTAGAGTTACAGTTTAAAGTGTCAAATTACTTTGGGGAGTAACTTATAGTTTATGTTTAAAATATCTCTGAAAAAGTCATGTGATTAAAAATATTTAATTTTAAACATTAAGTTGATCAAATATGATTATATACTTGATTTAGTTTTATGCAAGGGTAAGAATGTGATTTCCCTCTTATTTAAAAAAACGTTTAAATTTAAAAAATTATGTTGATTTTGTTAAACTAGTTTTAGCGTTTTTTACTTATTATCGGTTAACGGAAATGAGTCAAAATGAGTTTGGTTTTGCTGTCAAATCTATGAATTTAAAACTTCCTCTGAAAATACTGTGTACTCACATTAAAATATATTTGCAACCACGTTATCTAAGCATTAAAAAGAGATAATTTTTAATTTTGGTTTAAATATTAACTCTAACCGCATCATAATTTATTTATTAAATTAAATATGCAACAAGTTCACGTCATCAATTTTATCAGTGCGATATTTTTTATGAGAAAAGTAAATTTAACGTTTTAAGTTCTCGATGTCAATTAACATGAAAAACAAATCATATTTCCTTTATTTACATCATATATATTCGAAAGCACACTTGAGGTTGAATGTGCATGTAGATATCTATTTTACAAGGACGGTTTATGTGGGCTATTTTTAATTTCTCACACAAACAATATTTTGATGTTCGTTTACATCTCGCTCATTTTCGTGAGCTCAAGAGGAACTACCTCGCTTAAAATTTCAAATCTTATGTTCGGTCATAAATCATTCCAACTACCAACAATTCAAGTACTTCAACCGCAAACCTTCAAAAGCACAGCGATAAATCCGTCTACGAAGATGTATATGAAAATGAAGAATGAAATCTGACACAAATATAAGAAACCCATACCCCTTTACGCGATTGTCAATATAATTCACTCAAGGATAATAAAGAAATAAGCGGGAGTTTCCGTATATGAGCTATGAACTTTGCCACCTGACTGTTTATTTTTCTCCCAGCAAACTAAGAGTTTCTTAAAACATTCATGTTATTATGGATTAATACTATGATGAAAATCAAACTAGAGCTTACCATGAATCAGCAATTCAAGATAGTACACAATTGTTGATAAGTCGAACATAGATCCTCCATTTATAAAAGAAGCTAAAACCATATATTAATCACGTTTGTGAATAGGTTTTGAAAATATATTCTCTTACTAAAAATGGTATTTTAAGAAGGAAACCACGAAGGGACCATCGATAATTAAACGACAAAATCTTTTGATGACACCTTACCGATATTTTTGATTGCGCGTTCAGTTGGATGGCTATAAAGGACAGACGATTAGACATCGCGATTTCTTACATGTTTTAAAGGTTGAAAACTATAAACATAACTTCGCCACTAGAGACAAATGAAATAAGAAGTAGTAAGAACCTCTCCTATCAAAATAAATCATTTCGTTATTTATCGCCTGAAATAGATTAGAATAAAAAGCATAAAATTGACCTATCGGATATTTTTTAGAAATCGCTGATAATGAAAGAAACAGGTTTTCTTATCTTATTCAAACTTTTTAAATACTTATATTTCAAGGTGAATTTTTAAGAGGAGTTTATGTTAAATACTTAGTTTTCTTGTCTTGATCCGTTTAACCGTACAAAAGTTTTCAACGATTGGAACCGATCGTAGATATAATGGCAGAAATCATTTGGTTAACTATCGAATTATTTAAAATAACACTCATAAACTTATAATTTTTAAAAGATATGTGGTGTATCTTTAATTTTGGATGTGGGCCGATCATCTTATGTTGAGAAGTTAACTATTGTTTTGTTAGCTGAGATCTTTTAATGTATGTTTTTGTTATAGTAGGTACCAAAGTACGAAAAGTGAGTCATAAAAGGTTATAACTGATGATGAAAGGGTTTTATAAAAATTTAACCATTACACAGAGGATATAAAATCAAATAAGTCTATCGATTAAATTATAGCAGAAGTTTATCTCATATATAAAATCAAAAGGATAATTTAACGATTGAAATTTTATCTTCAGGAGGAATAGTATAGGATATTTGGAGCTAGTTAAAAGGTGTATAAAAACGCCGCCCGCTTGTTTAATTTCCAACAGTCATTTATGCAATGAGCGTAGATCCTAACTATCTCGAAAGTTACATCGATGAAATTAAAAAAGAAGCAATATGCTTTATAAAATCTCTATTTTACTCTCCAGAACAGTTTGAAAAACTTGATATTTATTTAGCTAAAGAAATAAAAAAGGAAAAAAAGTTAGAGGAAGCAATTCAAAATAATATCAAAAACCACGTAGAAAACATAAAATCGACTTTGAAAGAATTAAGGATTGCATCGGCTGAAGCCACATGTTTACAGAATTCAATTAATGAGGTCGACTCTTTGTCAAAAGATTGCCAGAAATACTTTAAAAACCTCGATAGACTTATCAACTGCTCATTAAATGCATCAAGGACTTCGCAAACGTTAAACCTTTTAAAGCAAATCATTGACATGAACTCAAAAATTGACACAACCAAGCAGATGCTGAATGACATGGAGCTGCTGCACGTCCACAAAAATCTCCGCGAGTTGGAGAGTATTCGCGATAAAATACTCTCACAAAATTTCGAGCAGGATGTCACCAGAATTTCAAAATCAGTAGAGAAGAATCTTTTGAGCAAAAATTTTTCTCCTATTTCCAAACTTAGTGATGAACTGCACCAAAAAATCGTTTTCGTTCTCAAACATATTTCGGAAATTTCTGTCAAAGAACCAGCACAGCTTGTTACCGTCATTCGCATCATCGAACGAGAAGAAAAGATAGACGATTATTGGAAAAGTGTCGTACAAGTCAGTGACTCCGCTAACATCTACGTCCCTGCCGACCGTCCCAAACGCTGGGCCGAGTCACTGAATCATATACTCGCCGAGTCAATAATTGAGAAGGCTGCAGAGATAAGAAGCGGCATCGATTGGAAAGACAAATTTGCTCTCACAAACTTTCTTGAACTACTCAAAAATTCGTTGTTGAAGATCTCATAAAAATCCAAACAAACGCAGTTCGTTGTTTTCCTCCTAATTATCAAATACTCATTAGGATCACACAGACGTACCATGACGTGATCCGCGATTTGGTATTTAAGTGTATAGACGGCTTGGGGCGGCACCAACCGAGATCGACGTCATCGCCATCCTGTTATTCGAGAAAGAGTATTCAGGTGAGCAAATGTTTGGTTTTAAAGTTCGATAAATCCATCTTGCAAACTATTAGAAACTCCGACCTCTAATTACTCAGAATGTTGTTCAACAGCTAGAAATTCGCTATCTAACTATTGTGTGCGAAAACTTTACCGAAAAGGTTGACCGTATTATCGGATTAGAAAGGCGTACTCTGGAAAGTGACGCAACCCCTACCGTTGTCAACGGCCAATACTGCACTTTTTTGAGCACCTTCTACCAAGATTTTGCTGGCTTCAAGATTACTCACGCTCGAAAATTGTCAAAAAGTATGTTCCTTGGGGTGTATAAATACTGCATCGGAGGTTTTGAGCAATTGGTTTCTAACTACATGGTTCTGTTGCAAAAATACGTCAAGGATCAGTTGTCGCATGCAACGACAACTGCCAGCTCTAACAACCTAACTCTGGGTCAATTTCCTAAACTCTTTAAATCAGAGAGAAATCTAACTACACTTGACACTAAACCACCTCCGAAGTATAGCAACTTTGTTGAGAATTGTATCGCTTTTGCGAACAACTGTTTGATAATAAAAAAGGCTGCCCAACGTTTGTGTCATGAGGTTTATGATGACCGAGTTGTCGAGAACCCGAACGAGTCTATAAGAGATAAGTTTCAGTCTGACACTATGAAAGAGGAGTACAACAACAGATTCCTCAATATCAACACTCAAGCGGACGAGATCTCAGAACGCTGCTTAATTGTCATTTGTGATGATTACATTTCCGAGCTCAACGAATCTTTTGAAGAATTTTTGTCCCAAAAGTGGAAAGAAGAGGTAGAAAACTGGAGCGAGGGCTTGAGAGGGACATTATTAGCACTCGCAGAGCTTCTAGAATTTCTCGACAAGTCTTACCACCAAGTGCTGTTCAAAAGAATCGACTTCTGTTTGGCACAGCGGTATCTGAATCGGTTTTTGAACACAAGAGCCAAGTTCAACCACGATGAACTTGTGAAGTATGGCGATTTCATCTATAATGACGGCCTGGCAATGTCCCAGTTCTTTTCAACTCGCTGCTCTATTCAGCCTCAAGATAGTTTCTGTAATGGAATCGTTATGTGCGCATCCTTCTTCAAAAATCCAGATACTGACTGTGCTCTTTCTCGACTTGGCAAACATTGCCAAAACCTACGTTGATTTTACCAAGGATCACGCGATTGCGCTCCTTAAAAAACGAGATGATCTTACCAAAGAAAAGATTGTCGAGACCGTTAAAGTTACCGTCGAAAACCGGAAGATTACTCAGTCAATGAAAAATGGAGTCTTTTCTGACATTAAAGTTTAAATAATCCCTCTCAATCTTTTAGTTAGGAAATCCATTATGAAAATTTCATTCTTTAAAAATGAATATGGTTGAATTGTGCAAATAGGTATTTTTAAACTAAACATTCATTCACCGTCAGTGATTTATCAGCTTATTCAGAAAATTTTTGAGGGATGTATCTTACCTTTTATTTTTACCTTGACTATAAATTTGTTGATGTTACTTTCAATTTTTATTAAATTCAGCTTGTGTAAAATTTTTTTATTGTAAAAATCTCGCATGCGTGGAGTTGTTTCTTATAAGTTTAATCTTGTTAAATTAATTCAAACCTATTTCCTAATTGTCGTTCGTCGTAATGATCTGTAAGATTATAACTTTTTTTATGGTGGAAGGTGTTTACGTTTGTGCTGGAACTATACCTACTTATTGGAATACCAGGATTTTCTAAATCCATCAAGCGTATTTTTTATCAACGTTGTTTCAACATAAAATAACACCACACGATTCACAAGTTACAATTCAAACTCAATTTAAACAACACTCCAAATTAAACGATCCACCAACTTTTCTGAAAAACTGTCCTGGAGTATTGAAGTTATTGAAAAAGAGTTTATTGGCTCTTAGAAGTGAGATATCTTTAAATTTAAATGAAGGGGAAAATTTTAATTAGATTCCGCTCTTACTTAAATTGAATGGAAGTGAAAAATAATATTCAACGATATTATTCAAGTATAGTCTCTGTCTCTCCATGATAATGTTAAGTAGGAAATTTTGGTGCTTTGTACCGCGGTGAGTGAAAGGTTTCACGAGCAGTATGCCCACTGTTCCATTGAAATAATCTTAGCTTCATAATTCAGACATTTGATTTAAATTTCGAAAGTACACAGTTTTAAGTTTTCGTTTTCTTGAAGAATCTTATATTTATCCATTTCTATTAGTGGATGGGACTTAGGGCGACACTTCCGATGTTGAGCGGAATAACCATTAATGTGTAAAATACGCGTGATTTAATTTTTCCAGGATATACTAAATAACCACAATTCACTTAATTTGTTGTTATAAGACGAGTTACGGCGTAGATGATTGATTTTATCTTTAAGCTTAAAAGAAACTCAATTCACATTTATGTTATGACCTTCAAATAAATGAATTAAACGTGAGGAGAAAATCAGCTGAAATCGTAGAAAATATCAAAAGATCCATTCGAAAAAGTTGATAACAAAAAGATAAAGCGTACTTATCGATCAGGGTAATTTAAATGCTTTCATCTTAGTATTACAACTGTTTATGTTGTTAGGTTTACATATATATTTCGGATCAAAATAATTTAAAATAAATTTTTTTAAATATCAAATTATTCAGGAGAACTCTAATGTTATTTTTGTGAAATAAGCTTTCATGTTAGATTTTGGGGGTAAACTAAAATAGCGCATACGCAAGAGTCTATATTTTAAACGTTCAGACTTTTATACCCCTTTTTCTGGTTTTCACTCCATAATTTATGAAAGCTAAAAAACAACTTTATAGAACTGATATCACACAAAAGGAAAGTGATATAAGATAAAACGACAAATCCCAACCTATTCTTGAGTGGACTGAAGAAAATAAACAATGTTGAATAATATTTGTTGGGGAGGCGCGAACATTTAAAATTAATTTAGATTGTATTTATTATAATTTTATAGAATATCTGTTTTTGAGGAATAAACGGCGGAATTTTCCACCAACTAAAATATCACAAATCGACATTATTTTAAGTTATACACCTAAATCTCATTTGGTAGGCAATAAAGGTCGTATATAACTTAGGATGGCGCAAAACCTGCTGACAGTCTATTTTTTCAACACTAGAATGGCGTAAGAGCACCCCGAATGTATCATCAATTTAATGTCAAGGCTGGTGACACTTTCAAAAACTCTCATTAAAATTCCCTCAAAAAATATTTAGCGTTGCGCAAAGCAAATAATTTCCGCGGCTATTTCACGTATAATCTCGCCCCGAATGTTAAAAAGTATTTTCTTTTTTATTTAAGCTAGCTGTCAATTTCACTAAACACATTAAGATTATAGTAAATCACAAACAGCGAAGAACCTTGAATTTTTTCGTGTCTGTTCTATAGTACTGATACGATTATTTTTAGCTTTTTTTGATGTGTTATTTTGAAACATTGACCAAATCTAAATAATATTTATGCAGCTCACTGGCCAGACATGAGGAAATTTAGCTAATTTCACACTGTGAAGCACTACGATTCGTAAATTAAAATCTAACCTATCTCTGTATTCGAGAGAACTTTACTTCTCAAAAATTCATCAAAGCTACTATTTTAATACGGTATTCCCAACAACTTTTTAAGTTATACGTTTTGGTTTACAAAATACATTATTTTTTGATTTAATCTTTTTAAAGAAAGGCTGATTTTGTGTTTTTAAAGTTTTAAATAGGGCTAACGTCTTAATTGCATTTTAATTCGTATAAACATTAAAAATAAGCAATTTTTTGATTAAACTTTATTCGACGGCTTGACTCATTGAAAAAATAATGTCGAATGAGGATCGTGTTAATTCAGCCTTGAAGATTAATCTTGGAACGTAACCTGTATTTAAACAAGAAACGTCAATATGATTCCAGTTTTCATATCACTTAAAATCAACGGATCGTGATTTACCATAAATTGATCAAGGAAATAAAATAAACATTCTTAAAACGATTCAGGCATCTGACACTGTAGATCATCCATTATCTTATTGAAACTAAATACATTAGGTAATATTTAGATCGGTGAGCAGTCGGCTTTGACGGTTCTGGAACATGCGTGGTTCAAAGAATGTGTTAAGGATATCTTTCATTTTTTCAGATAAAATTCATAAGTCCATGTATTTTCATTTTGTTCATCTTTTAAAGCTGTTTTCTAGGAGATCAAAAATTTTAACTGCCGTAAAAATTATAAATGGCTATTCCAAACTCCCACGCGCGCTAAACACGCATAATCAGAGTTTATCACATTTGAAAGAATTTTTCTTTCCCTATTGAATTATGTTTTTCTTGATCATGAAATTTTTAAAAATGTTTCAAAAAAAATTATAATTCGAATGATTAATTCAAAAGAATCAATATCGTAAATTCTTCAAATGAAATTTAAAGCGAAAATTTTGTGTTTGAAAATCTCACACTATCTGATACCAGACTCATCCTGAGATGGGGGATTATTTGAAGTAAAACTCTAAACGACCTAAATAGTTGATAGGAAAACTTCTTTAACGAGGTAACATACCCGTTAAAAATATAAGCAAAATGTTTGACAGTGTTTCTCCAAAAGACTCACCAGGAAATGTTAACAACATGTTTAATCAAATTATCGATTACCTAAAATTAATGTTTATATCACTCAGATACATTGTAAAAACCAGTTCTCATCAATCACGTCGGTTTAAAAGACTCTTGTAACCCTAGCTGAGGGTTGTAGTTGCAAAAGGGTTATACCAATAAAAATTAACAAAATTATGCCGTCGAGTATTCCCTTGAAATATTTCAAATCATCCATTTAATGCAAGTTTTGAGAGTAAATTTATAATTTTACACGTAAATAGCTGGAAAAAATAGTGTATTCTTCGAATCTTGAAACGAGGATTCATTTTATTCACATTAGAATCTTTAAGAGGCTAAAATAGATTTAGGCTATTTCAAATACACAAGTTTAGGTAAAATTCCGAAAAAACGATTAAAATACCATTTCACGAGTCAACTATAATTTAGCTATAAGAAGCATAAAAATTATTTTATGAGTTAAACTTAATATTACCACACGTTCGACAAATATATTTTTAAAATGAATTTATGGCTGGAAAACGCGGTAAAATTTAACATAAATGCGCTGACTGATTCTAAGTTGTTTTAAAAAGCCTTTTTTTAAATAAAGTTATGCATATTCATTCAATTAACACATGCATTAACTAAACTTTTTTAACATATTGATTTCTAAAATTTTGGATTTTAAGTACCCTGGAAGACGCCTAAAGTCCACACGTGAAAATCGTAATGACCTGTATTTTCACTTAAATAAATCAGTTTAAATAGCAACAAGCACATTTCAATACTCTCCACAACAAACCAATAGGAATAAATAAGTTATCAATGGACATATGAAAAAATCGAAGTATCAAAATTAAATTCTTAAATCAACGGGGAGGCTGATGGGATAAATATTTAATTTCATACATGAATTGATGGTCAAATGTTAGTCGCGCTTGCGCAATTATACTAATCGTTGATCACTTATCTTTATTAAATATCTATGAAGCTATCAAACGAAATTCACGTTTCTGTATGATATGATTAAAAATATCATTCGAGTAGTCTAATTTTATAATAAAATCTAATATTAGTTTAAACTTGTGTGTTTTAAAGACTAATATACAATAGATTTCTGCCATTTGCTTTAAATAGTAATGAAAAACTTACTCTTATAAGTTGAAATGAATAAAAAATGATTTTACAAATTATTAATTAATTAACGAACTCCCTTAAATTATGATGTGTCACTATTTACAAAAATTTATTAAGCTTACTTGAATCGACTATTATTAATGTGTGTTAATGGAACTTTTATCTGGTTAAGTTTTAAAATGAGAGTTAAAAATCTAATTACATTTTTATGAAGAAGTTTAAACAATAAGGATTTCAAAACTATTGTGAATGTAAAGTTTTAAACTGATTTTGTTTTACGAGGCAATAAACAAAAATCCAAAAAAATTTGCGCACGCCAAACGAAACAGTATTTTTGACAACTCACTCCTAATCATTAATTTCCACGCATCAGAAAAATTAAAAATATATCTTAAGTATTTACAAACTTTTTATGAGGTTGAGTTTGAATTATTAAATGAGGATAGGGTATATCGTAAAATGTCATGCGCGAGTTAACCGCTAACAATTATCACACTCTACAAATACAAGATGAGCCTACAACAGCCATTTTGGGTGATTTAGTTACAGAGAGTATATATGAACAATAATTTTTTTCGGCTTATTCGTAGTTTTGTATTTATTATTCGAATCAAGATGCTGAATCAACGACTTCCTAAATTTAGTTGATAAAAATTTTAACAATAAATAAACCGTTTTCTGGTTATATGAGCGCTCAAAAATTATGAGATTCATACTTCAAACTTCTGATCAACAGGAGGGCAAACTTACAGAACGACTGATTTTATAAAATAAATCCAAATTTAAAATTCCTTAATTTTACAAACAACCTTATCGGGTTAAAATTTAACAATATCTCTTATGAAACTTCTGGCATAAAAAGTTAACAAGAATTTATTTTATGACACGTTCAAATTAACGTACGAACTTTACCGAAATTATTCCATTATAATGGTTGTAACAAATAGGCCTCTCATATCAGTTAAAGATCTCGATCAAGAAAAGATTGAAATAGTCCTAGAAAATACAACATTAGCGTTTGCGAATTCTTTGCGAAGAATTTTTGTCGCTGAAGTTCCCACGCTAGCTATTGATTGGGTTCAAATAGAGCAGAATAGCTCGGTTCTTCCAGACGAGCTTTTGGCCCACCGCCTTGGATTAATCCCGTTAAAATGCGACAACATGATAAACCAAATGAAGCACTTTCGGGACTGTACATGTCAAGAGTTTTGCCAAGAATGTTCTGTCGAATTTAAAATGGACGTCTCATGTGATACAGAAGACATTGTATCTGTCACGACGGCCGATCTTGTGTCAAACGATAACCGAATGAAAGACTACCATTCGTCTCTTCATCAGAGTGACTCAGATAACATCTTGATTTGCAAGCTCCGACAGGGCCAATCTCTGAAACTCAAGGCTATTGCAAAAAAAGGGATCGGAAAAGAGCACGCAAAATGGTCAGCAACCGCAGCAGTGGCCTTCGAATATGACCCTGATAATGCTTATCGACACGTATCTTATCCACATCCGAGCGAATGGCCAAAAAGTCGACACTCAGAATTACCTGCCGGAGAATACCAGGCTCCTCCTAACCTAACCGAGGAACCTTATAAATTTTATCTAACAATTGAAAGTGTAGGATCATTAAAACCAGAAAATATATTCATTAGTGGGTTAGACGTGCTAAAAAAGAAACTACATCTAGTTCATCAAGTTCTATTTGAGGAGATGCGAAATGAATAGTTAGTGTCCCCCACGTAATGCCAGAATTATATGTAGAACCGATCCAGGAGAAACTTTATAAAACATTAGTGTCTGGTCGTCATTTCTTTAATGATTAAAAATATACAATTGTTTTCCTCCAAATATTAACCTATGTATAAATTCGTTTTACCTTTGTTGTGCCGGGGGAATGGCTTCTCGTTCTTCAACCAATTCTTTTATTCTTGAAACCTTAAATCAGTCTTTGTTGAACCTTATCGTTCAGTTCTACATCTAGTTCGATCTGGTGAATTATAGTTCTCTATACCTCCTTTCCTGCTAGTGTTTTGACTTTAATCCACATTTTATATTTTACAACGCGCAGACTCGAGCGCAAAAGCCTTTTGGTTTTGTCTAATCTGGCTCAATAACAGTCTCATTTTTTAAAATATTCTTTGTTTAAAGTTGTATTTGAATCAGTTAATGAGGAGTTATTCTTAACAGATAATGGATTGAATATTTAAGTAACTTGTTTGTACTTTTAGTTGATACATGAATTTTAAAAATTAGATTTAGTTCAAATTCATTAAATAATAGATATTATTGAGTTGTTAAGTTTATACCATGAAACAAAGATTTTTATGATTCTGCGCGGATTTCGTAGAATTGAATTTGATTGAGTAAGTTAGTAAGCTATAAATCTTTTGACCCTATTGTCTATTTATTATCACTATTTTTATTGGATCATTCTGTATAGATTTTAGCTTTAAAGTATTTGCCGATGTTATGCGGTGTCATGAAATCTATTAATATTACAAAAAATAAATTGATCCCTGACATAAATTTTAAGAGAAATTGAGAAATATTTTTGGGATCACTCTTGTTATTTACAGTTATAAATATAGGTCAAAAAGTAGAATAACACTAGTTTTCCATATTTTTATGTGGTGTAAAAAATTTGTGGTAAAGTAAATTTTAAAGTTATTAGAATTTTCTAAAATCAGTCCAATTAGAGCCATTTAAGGGTGCGTAACCAACTAATTTGTTTAAACATGTTAAAATCATCTTTTCAAGCAAATTTAATCGTAATAAATAATATAAGGAAAGCGACTTCGAGAATTATTCAGATAAATTATTCGAAGGAAATACCTCAGTGGATTCTATGAAATAATAAATGAATTTTTGAATGTAAAAATTCTTATATCTTGACAAAATCGTAAAATCATCAAAAAATGACATTTCACGGCTGCGCGAAAATAAACATGTCGACTGTTGCTGATTTTTTCGATCAACTTGGGTCTAATGTCTCAAAAACTCCGAAGAATATATTTTCTATCACTGAAATACCCCTTAAAAAGAATAAAGAAAAGCAAAACAGCCATCTCACGAGGATCTATTTTGTCGAACTGAAAACTACGATAAAAACGAAAGAACTATTTTCGTGAGTAATTTCCCTTATATATCGAACAAAAAGGTAATTTATAACACATCATATCATCTATCAAAATTTTCTTAACTTTTAAAATGTTTTTTATTTCATTTTTTACAAGTTAAGCATACTTGTACAATTTTAAATTGTGGTTTTAATTTTTGTTTTTATTTTTCTTATCCTTTTAACCTTGAAATTATTTTGCGTCTATTGTACCTAAACTGACTGTATTATTTACTTTTCGCACGTTCTGTTTCTTTATTAAAAACGGTATAACTTCTTCTGGTTAAGACGCCCTCCTACGTACCAAAGAGTAAATAGTTCTATTGTTTACTTTATTTAAAATTATTTATGCTCGATGCGGAAAATAAGTTTAAAGATGAATATTCTCTCATATTCAGAAAAGTACAAATTTTAAGCAAGCATATAATATTAATCTCCTTTTATTTCTAAACAATTGAATATTTTTGTCATATTTTACCCAAAAACTCCATTTCCGTTCTCATATACTTGGTAGATTTTTCAAGTAATTTTCAGATTCTATATTGTCTCATTTTAATTTTCAATTTTGTATTCATTTTTCTCCCTTAACGTGGTCTAATTTATCTTAAACATAACTTTTATTGTTAACACTTATATTTTCTTAATTTTTATTTTTGAAAATTTATCATCTTGATAAAATTTAAATGAAGTTTCTTCAATTATAATATTTAATCTTTTTATTTTATATATGAATGTATAAATACTTTTAGCACATACTTTTTTGGCATCCTCGCGCATGATTAATATTCTGGAGAATTTTCAATTAACCATTATTTGAAGTAAATCGATCCCCTGAAAGATATGTTTTTGGAATTTAACTTTTCGTTAATCTATTTCATAACATTTAATATTTTATAAATATAAGTTCACTTTGTGTCGACAGGTATTTACGTACGCTATTCCTCTCACTTTATCCTCCTGATTACAAAATGTAAAAATTTTTTAAGATTTGTGTGTTATGAACAAATTATCACTTTTCCACCTATTTGAGTGTGCTTTAAATCAAAATGATAATTTTTTACTTCAAACGTCTTAACAATCTGCACGCGAGTTATGGACTCTTCATAACCATCTTACAAAACATACTTTGAGAACAACATTTATATTTTGAGTTTACACTTTCTGACAAACTTAAAAATTACTCGAAAAATAAAAAATTGTTCTAATTATTAGAAAGTTGAAAATTTTTTCAAACAATTTGGATCGGTAGCTTCATTGAGATATCGTTCTATTGGAAATATTACAAAAGATAAAAAATACTTGGTTTGTAAAATGTAGTTTTGAAGCTTCATTTTAAGGCTAAACCAGAAAAAAATATCCGGTTCCTCAATGTACGTTGAATATGAATCTGTAGAATCTGCCAAAAAAGCAGTTGAATCGTTTGTAATCATATAATTGAAGAACTGGTTTGAAATTTATGGATAAGGTTATACAGATTGATCACGCGAACTATGATACTGTCTGCAAGTACTTAACATTAGAGTAGTGTCAAAAACGCACTTTTCGTCGGAAATTTGAGTTTTCGTATTATTTGTTTTTTACGATAAGAAACGAGTGAAGATGAGTTATGGAATCACTTTTCACAGTGTGGTGATATCAAAAGAGCAAGAATAATCAATGACCGAAAGTCGAGAAAACCGAAGGGTTGTGGCTACATTTGCTTTAAGGTTTTTGATAAATATTATCTTCAGAGTCTGGACGCCCTCCCATTTGCCTTCAAGTTAAACGGTTCGCTTTTGAGGGGTCGCAACATCAGAGTCACAAAATACTCAAACTCAAAGTAGTGATTTATTTTGTAAGTTAAATACATTTGACGTTTAAATTTTATGAAATTTTCCAAAAAAACTGAATTTATATCACATTTTTATAAAAAATATCAGTAATAACATTCTAGTTTGTTGTTAGAAGTAAATGACTATTTTATTTTTCGATATACTGTTGAAAATTATCGTAAAAATAATAGTTGTGAAGGAAATTTATGATCTTTTATATTTAAAAGGTCCTTTACAGTATGTTTCTGCATCAAATTTTATAAAAATGGTTAAATTATCATATTAAAATCAGAGAATTTAAAGTTGTTTTCTGGTTTTATTTTTTGAGTTGAAGTCAATATATAATGCCTCCAGTAATATTCAACTTGTTATTTTTAGCTCAAAGGTTAAATTCAACATATAAACAGTGTAAGCACTTATAAGGAGGGATTAGAATTGTAAACTTTTTACTCTTCCAAGGTTGCTAACTTTTGCAAAAAAGTGCGTCGTGAGAATTTTATAAACACGATGGTTAATTTAATAAATCAAAAACTAATCACCAATCAAGTTATTGTTTGTTCCCCACTGCTATGCAGTTTCACAAGTCGTAAAAATTTGTAAATTCCTCCAAAATTATCTTCGGCATTCGTATTAAAATCTCTGTGTGAAGGTAAGGAACATGAATGGTCTCCAGCTCAAATCTACGTTTATTTACGCTTGCTGGCATGAGTTTTGACTGAAATCATGATGAGTATGGATTAAAAACTTTGTGAAAAAATGAATTGAATTAGTTTGCTCTCTATTTATTTCTTTTTTCTTGAGTACGATCCTACTCGATCGTACTCAAGAAAAAAGAAATATTCGCCAATTAATTTAATGACGTATTTAAGAATTTCCATCTACGTGTTTGAATACCATGATGGTTTACTGCCTTTACACAAAGCAAAACGTGACCGTTCATTAAATAAAATTTATATAAACATAAAAATTTAATTAAAAATATACGAAATTATAAGATATCTCGTGATTATAACAAGGAAATTTATGATCAAATCGCGCAGGATATATGCGCATAAAAAAGCAATGTTAATAATCATATAAATTAATGATAATTTTTCCAGGCTTTTAAAACACTTGCGTTTTATGAGAATTTAACAGACTATATTTTTGATAACCCTCTTTCATGTTCTTTAAGGAAGTAAAAATTAAAAATGTACTGCTACAAATGAATATTATATAAAATGTATTTTACTTGAGGATAGTTTAAGTAAATCTTCTCACGTTTTATACGCAAAGAAACACCTTCATCATGTTGATGCACTTATTTTTGAAACTTAAAGATTAAAGATAAATTTTAATTATTTTAACTCTCTCTTCAAATAATAACACGACGTACGACCAAATACGAGAACATTAATTTTAAATTATTCAACGAAAAGCTTAATCAATTCCATGTTTTTTAAGTCGAAACAAAGAAACGCCCCTTTATGTTTGTAAGTAGACAAAATCAATTTTCTTTAAGGTACAAAATTAAAAATCGGTATTTTAAACCTCATGAGACAGATAAATAATCAACCCGAGCATAATTAGAGAAAAATACTGACTCGAATATTGTAAAATATATGCACGCCATTTTTCTGAGAGATCGGTCAAGCCGCAATACATTAAAATGTTACTAGATTTGACAGCTAAAATCATCCCACTGCTTGGATATACTTAAAATATTAATTTTTCCACATTTAAAAATTTAACTTTTTTTACCGTTGATGATCTGCTTTTGTTGTTAAACTTCAGTAATACTAATGGTACTATAAGTTCGAGAGTTTTATATGCAAGACGCAAACATGACTTTTCCAATATTTATTCATTCAGAAGCTAGCTTACAACTTATCTTGAATCGCCTGTTTACAAGCCTGTTGTGAAACTATGGTTATCTTCCCGTTATTTTTAACAACTGAGGATTTGCAATGAGGTTTACAGCATGTAAGACTCACACTATCGATTTAAAACTGACATTTTCTTGATTGTCTTCCAATTCGTACTTTGAATGGCAAGAGTCGTAAATGCACAAACGTCCAAGAGAACTCGTTCCACTTAAAAGATCAGCGTAAAATTTTTGTGTATTAAACTAGAAGAAGGATATCACGAAGATATAAATCATTGGCAAATTTTATATTCTACATCAAAAATTTCAAGTAGTTAAAAAATATTTCATTTTCGATGCTCAATACCGTTGGTTATTTTGGGAAATTCAGTGTCATATATTGAGTTAAACACTACATTTTTTAGGTTTTGAAGTGTAATTTTGTCTTTCTGAGGCGGGAAAGCATCTCTTTAAGCTATTATATTTTTCTTTTTTACGAAAGTCGCCGAATATGGCCATAGAATCAACAAACCATCTAAAATTTCAAATGTTTATACAATGTATTAGGTTTTAAATGGACAACCATTGTATCTCATGAGAGTTTATTCGCCTGTGTTATCAGACCTCCGATGAATAAAAAGGTTAAAATCAACAGAAAGTGTATTATACATTGAAAAAGTCGCCTTAATCCTTCTGCACATACACGAGCGCGCACCTAATTCGATTGAATGCACGAATAAATGTTCCGGTGCTCTCAAAATATAAACTAGATCTGAAATTACTGAATTTTTAAATTTTCCAGAGTATGAGTTTTTGTTGAAGAGTCTTCAAATACATAAAGTTTCCAATAATTTCAACGTATGATTTTTGTCATATTTAAATGAATGTAAAATAATTTTATCAATTCTTTATCTTTATAACAGTACCGTTAATGGATGAAAACAGATAAACTTTACCGCGTACTGCGCTTAAACTCAAGAATGATTATCATATTGACAAATTAACATCTAATTTATCGTCTAAAATATTAATTAAAAATCATTTCATGAACGTCCTTTAAGTTTGATTGTGCTAAAGGACACATTTTAACGTTTTCAAAGGATTTGGGCACCAGAAGCTTTCTCAAAGAGAATGATTTTTTTTTGTTCATTGATATATATAACAAATATTTTAATTATTGAGTCGGTCATCTTCGTATCACGAAGCGTGTCTTCTTTTATTATGATTTTGTCAAATTATTTTGAAAATATTTGGGAGGCTTTCCGAGGTAGAAATATTTAAAATGTAAAAAATTGTTTTTATTCTTACAAAAAATTAAAAACTTTTTAAAATGAGAATCCCAATAAATCTACTTGGTGCATGACCAAATACTTAAGATATATAAATTATAAACTGTCTATGAATTGTAGGAATGGCTATGATCGATGAAACCCTTAACTTGTCAAAATAATTTATTTATAATATTAAATAGCCTTTTTCAAAACTATTAGGTTTGACACTTATTAATGACAATAAAATCGAGATAATCGTAGGTTGTTATTTCGATTAATTGATGTCTTCTCAGTTTTATTTTCACAGTTTAGATCAAAATTTTTTATTCTATAATATTTACCACAGTAAATATGATCAAATTCTTCCTAAAAGGGGAAAACTACTTGTCGTGTAATCAGCAATAATTATTCACTGGTTCGTACCCGACAAAAGACACTTTTCACTTCTTATTACTCATGGAGATATGAGAATATTTGGTCGTTTACAATGAATATAAGTCAAGCGCTGAAAGATTGTTTCATATGAATACACGACTTTATAAGATTTAAATATTTACACGCCTGTTAAATAATTAGTCAATTTTGGAAGTTAAACTTCAATTTTTAGAATGTAAAGGATCGGTATGTATACTACCTTATCCAGCCTGTCTTGTAGATGCATATTGCAACTTCATAGTTTGATTTAAAATTACTTCTCAGATTTTCACCTAAAATTTATTTTAAAATTCTTTTAATGCGGGTGAATATTTTCACGTTCAAGTTATGTAGGGTAAAAGTTCAAAATTGCATCAGTCGTGTCAAATCGTAATACCATCTTTCAAAGCTTATATATTGTTTCATTAAAAAATTTTATACGTTTCACATTGGAGTTAGTTAATTTTAAATTAACCTGAATGAAATTACCGTTACTATTGAGTTGATGTTAAATCTTTGAACTTCGATGAATGGATAAATCCAACCTATGAACATTATATGCTTTGTTTGTTTGTTTTATATCACATGTTGAAAATTCAACTTGAATTAAGGAACATTAGATAAGTCGTCTGTCACAAAAACGAAAGAAAACTTTTGAACTAAATTTTTAATTCCATAATATTTATAAGAGTGAAACAAAATTTCATAATCAAGGCAAGCCATCATGAAAAAATCTTTTGTGGTAGTTGTCATGCGTGTTCTTTAAAAACCGTTTATATTGCAGAGGTTTACTTGAAGAAAAATATAACTAAATTTCTGATATGAGAATTAGCTATCCATAAAAATAGAAATATTATGTATTCTGTTACGATTTATAAAATATCTTAACTTTTAGAAGCCAAAGTATGGTAATTAAGCAAGACGATAATTGGAGATATTTAAATAGATTAATTATGAAACTTGAAAAAAGGATAAAGAAATTTGTAAAATATTCCAGTGGGAGAGTTTTACTCAGAATATGTTTGATTTTTAAGAAGGTTAACATTGTTTAAGGTTAACGTTTAATTTCTTCATTCAACGCCAAGATAATAATTCTAAAGGCTAAAATAAATCCTCCATCCGCCGCATACATTAATCCTGGGTTATACTTGAGGATTCTTCAAACGTCCGAAAATGAAAAAGCAGAACTTCAAAAGAGGAAATATTGAAATAATCCCTCTCTGAGTGGAGTATCGGCAGGGTTTTCACACCAACTTGTCAATAAAATCCTAAGTTAACACCATAAACCATCACATCACATGTGGTTTTTTGTTTGGATTTTATGCTTAATCGTCGATTTTGATTTTTCTGATAGACTAGATGTAACCTAACTGAATATTTTATGTTTTTCTAAAGTTACTTAAAGGCTTATATGATATTTTAAAAGGATGTCTGTCGAGCAGATGAAAATGATAAGATTCAAATTCTGAAAAATCAAAATTCTCAAATTTAGTGTTAAGAAACTTAAAAGAGTGAAGCCTACATTTTTTGATAATATTAGTAGATAAAATGACATAATTTAATAACTCGGTGTGTTTTCGAAACCTATGATCAATGTTCCATTTTTAATCCATAATCATAAATTTTTGAATATGCATTTGGCGTCTATCGACATGGTGTATACACACGTTCTTAAAATTTTAATCATAATTTTATACCTTAGAAATCAAAAAATACATTTCCGAAAAATTTAAACAATATTTCCTTCCGGTCTCAAAACAAGTTCCATGACCTCACAGAATCTTTCGAATTATCATGACAAATATACTTAAAAATGTGCCACCATGATCTTTTGCAAATGATAATCAGAAGTTAAGAAAAGTAGCACGTGTATCGAAGAGGTCTCTTTTCCTAACCAGTAAATTAAATTTGGAAAAATTTATGAAAACCAAAAACACGCCATGATTAAAGGCGTAAATTTTTTTATAAAATTTTTTAAACTTGAACTTCGATCTCATATTTGGCATAATAAAACAACTCAATTAGACTAACTTTGTGGATCAATTAATAATGGTTGATAAGAGCCACATCAAGGTCTTCGATTGGTTGAAATTTAAGTTATCTTCTATATCTGAGTGCTTAAACAATTTTGTCCTAAATTAGCAAAATCACGATCGATATGAGACCAATTAACGTTAAATTGTTGAAAATGTAACTCATGGTTTGGTGGGATAACTTCGACTACATATCTCAATTTGTATTGATTTTTAAAACAAAGAATCAAAATATCTTCTTATTCCTAAAACATCATTGATAAAATATGCTCTTAATTTTAACATTATTTTATTTATCCAAGTTGTTTTATGAAAAAATGTTCTCATTTTAATTGAATATAAAAAATATCCAAATTAAAAAACATAAAAATTAAGTTATTGAAAAGATTTTTGGTTGATGATCTGAAGAGAAACACATAATATTAAAACTGAAGTTATCCATACAAAAATGACGACTGATATTTTGGTAGGAAATGCCATTTTATCCTTATCCTATGAATATTTTAAAAGGTCGAAACCGGAATTTTCAATGTTTTATAGTAAACGCTGCAAGAAATTCCATAATAGCCATTGAAACAGCGACATTTTGGTGACCCCTATTTTTAAAAGTAGCTTAACTTTGATGATTAAACACAGCCCATTTTCGCATCTCATATGACACGTAAACTGACAAAATTCTCCAAATGAATTTCTTGGATCACAAATACAAACTCGAGATTTGTTCAAAATCTTGCAACCTGTTTTGAAAAAAAATTTTTACAATGATCATTATTACAAAGGCCACGAGGACATATTCTGGGTGCACAATCTTTTCTGTCCCAACCTGGATTACATTCCATTGAGATTTTCTTGGGGATAAAGAATTTTTATTGTGATAAAACGAAACCCCGACAAACTCCTCTCTATCTTTCAAACTGAATTTCTCGGGTTGTCGTAAATATTTCTCCACATTTTTTATTTTCTTACATATTGGACAATTCGAAGTTCTGGATTTTTCGCATTCGTCTGAGATTAAATTTGATCAAAATGAATATTAACGAAACATGAATAAATTTAGATTCAAATTTATAACTTGCCTTTTCGTTGTTTTGGCTGAATTCTGAATTTATTATTGACTAAATCTTTTTTCCCTTGAGTTTTGATATAATTGTGATAATATGACTTGTAACTTAGTTAAAATGATTAAAAATACAAAATTTCAATTTCGGCAATCATCCAATCGATCTGTTTTGACAAATTACTCAGCATTTTTGATTCAAATGGGTGCTGAAAGTTATTGTCATATCTCAATGCTAATGCGGAATTTTGAGATATATTTCCATTGAATACATGAAGTAGCAAAAAATAAGGCTTTGCTTGATTCTTTTGCGATATATTCAATTTAGGTTTTGTATCATCTTTAAAGTTAATATGTAGTGGGAATGTGAAATTTTCAATCTGCGATTTGATTCCTACATCGTAGAATATTGAACTTCCGTATCCATAATTGACTCCAAATACAAAATAACAAAACCCAAAAGGGAAATCTGAATTTTTCCAAAAAAATAAATATTTCCCATCCGTATAGTTACATTTTCTTTTGAGGATTTGAAAGTGTTGACGTAATATTTTTATTACTAAGGATCGATATGGAGAAAAATCTATATCCATAATAAACGTTCTAATTAAGATACCATAATACTTTATGCTAGCCCAAAACTTTATTGTGTTTCTTACACCGTAACATGCCATGCATTTTCGGCGCCACAAGTCAACCTTACTGTAAAAAAATTTCGTCAACCACATTTTGATCTATCGATTCTTGGTTAACAACTCCGATTAATTTTGAGGTAAAATAAAAAGAAAAATCTCGACCCATCGTCTGCTTACATGAAATATTATACATTTATCGTTTTCAAAGATGATGTATATTCAAATTTTCGTGATCCGAGTTTTGTATTAATCTCAAAAATTTTGACTCTAGGCTTTCCAGGAAGGTTTAAATAGGCTTGGAGGGGATATTTTTCAAAATTGTTTAAATCAATATTTTTTATTTTCTTCTTAAATTTATGCGTTGTATATCCATTTACAACTTTAAAATCTGACATCGATATTTGTATACCGACTCGCCTCTAATATAAAAAATAAAAAATGTGATAATTCTGGTTAAGGGTATCTTTCAAAACTATTGAGTACAATTAAGGCGGGAAAAATCAAAAGTATAAATACCTGTAATAATACAATTATAATATCAAGAATTTGAATCCAAAAGTGGACCATAATAAACATAATTTTGAAATTCAACTTGTTTGATTTTCAGCTCGGAACAAACTATTTAAATTATGATAATTAGGCATTTAAGTAAAAATAAAACATTCCGATCATATGTTGAATATAACACAATTATTAACCAATTGTAGTTGAAGATTAAAGAAAATTATTGTCATAAATTTCATTTAAAAATAATTGTGTTACAGATGAGGAAAAAGTTGAAATTTTTTGTTGGGTAAGGCAAATATCTTCGTTCTTATTCTGGATGAGTCGCTGTGAGTATATTTTTAAGCCAGTTTAAAAATAATCTGAATTAAAGGGTGCAAACATTGGATTTAATATGCATTTAATCATTAGCTCACCAAATGGGAATTAAATTCAATATAGTTTATGGAATAAAAACCTAATAGTTGTGTGAAAACTTGAACTTATTTCAAGTTAACTATATTTAAGTTACTATTCAGAATTTTTAATGTTTTAACTCAATATGTTTAGTCCTCAATTTTAATTATGTTCGAACGAATAATTATTTTTCCACTCCGGCGCAAGTCAGAACAATAAGAAAGTTTAATGACAAATTACCACATGCCACACACATGCTTTTAAAGTTGTGTAAGTATCAATTCCTAAAACTAAATAATTTTAAAGCTTTTTGTATGAGTAACTTTAGATCTGTGAAATATTTTTTTCCATCTAAAAAATATTTGAAAAAAATTTAAATCTGCTTCACAATTTGTAATTATCGTCGATTAATATGATTGGTTCATTTCAGTGTATATTTGTATATGAAGACAAAACTATTTTCATCCTTTTTTAAAATTAATTTCGACAAATAAATTTAAAAATACAGACAAAACACTTTACTGCAAAAAAACTAAACAATGTATGAACATGCGCAAATGTTGAACAGTCTTCATTTTCATGTTTTGTGTCATAATTACGGTCATATAAAATATTTCGAGAGATTTTAAAAATTTAATTTGGTAAACAGCTTCAAAATCCATCGTTATTGAATATAATCAACGCTGATGAAAAATTGACAAATTTGTTTTAAAAATAAAGTATAGATAAAAGGATGCAAGTATTTACAGCTATAAACTGATGGAATTTTGAAAAAAATATTTTAGATCATGTTCGAAAAAAGCGCCTTCGAACTAAAATATCACAACATTTTGCTCAATTCTTGAAGATTGCCCGGCCATAGGAAATTACACCATCTGAAATTATCGACCAAAATGTATTCTTTCGATCAAAAATTAAAACTATTGTTTTCACCAAATCTTGATGAAAGTACTAAATTTCATATCCAAAAACATCAAAAACAATTATGTGTTAGAAAATTTGTTAAATTCATGATTTTTCTTTCGAAGAATTCAATTAATTGTCTACATTGCCAATTTAAGTGTTTGTGGAAGCTTCATATCATTTGCGCCTAGATGCATGGCAAAAAAACTCCTTTGAAAGCGTTCCAATAAATTGAATGTAAAAACTTTACAAGCGAAAATATTATATCTGTCCTAAAAACCCATAAATTACCTAAGTATTTTAAAAAGCTGAGACGAGAAGGCGGTCATGGTCAAGGGACGAGGAAAGGGTTGGAGTTTTTGGAGAATAAAATTCCACACACCCAGACACCAGAGTCATATGGACCAGGTTAGAACTCAAACGGAAGACCTAAATGGATGATAACTCATTTGAAAAATATCGTGATTGGGTTAATTTATCTTGGTGACCTTAAAAAGTGAGGAATTATTTATTTCAAGATTCTTAATGTTCCATTAGGTTGTTTTATTTTGGTGGAAAATTATTCAAGTTGATGTGGTAATGTCCATTTAGAGAACGAATAGAAGGTGTACCTGGTCACTGGAACTTTCAGTGGTACGTCTATTAGAAGGGTTCTCAATAAACGATGATCCAAATTCAAAAAAATGGCGAACGAATTTCCGAACTGTAAGATTAAAATTCAAATGATGGGGTAAAAAATATTTTTTTAATTCAAAAAATTCTCGATTCCGTCACAGTTTTGAAACTTAAATGGTACATAACAACTTTGGGAATTTTTTTGACATTTTTTCTGTAAATTATTTCAAAAATGACTTTGTATGAAATTCCTCCTAAAATTTTTCTGTTTTAGTTGGCGTTTATTGTAACTATTAAACGCCTAAATATTTTATTCTCTAGCTTCGGGTTGATAAATTACCGCATCGACAACAATCGGCGAATATCCATTATTTATGGAAGTGTGTATATTAAATCCCGTTTCATCGAAAAAATAAAATTTCACGCTTTCTTTATCCAAAGAATGTTTGTTGCAAATAAATTTTTTAAGTGATATTTTCTGAAGTAAGTTGGACTTTTGCAATGTTCTTGAACCGTTTTCTAGATTTCTCAATGGTTTCAAACCTTCGTTGTATTCGAGGTTGCGAGCGATTCATAAAAAGAATATCATCCAGACCAACCTGCATCAGTGAATTGTCACTAGAAAAGTATCGATTTTATGTTTGCAGTCATGATTTGTCTTGTCTATTACTTCCAACTGTTTTATAGAAATCTGAACAGGTAAGAATCTATTTCATAGTTTTAAAAGTTTTTATGTAGTTATTTGATGACGTCTTGCATACACCGATTATTTCAATCTTTCTTTTTCGGGTTGATGAAAACAATCTTTTGAAATTATTGAATGCAGTTCCATACCAAAAAACTTTTCCCCCTGCTACTTCTCAATGTTCCATTTGACATAATGGCTCAAAGTCACTTAAATAAGATTAATTTTAAATATTATCCAATCGAATTTTAGAATCCATCATTTACTTCAAAACCTGCGACGTGATCAACCGAATTTGTTATGCCCTCAAAAATGTCAATAAATCTCACATATAAGCTCATTTTGAGGTAAATCTTGACATTTCGTACAACCTCGAACCATGAAAAGCTGAAAAAGATACACATCAAATTTTAATTTACGTATCAAATTGAACCCAGGCTTAAGCAATATGGGTCCCCTTTAATACTAGAAAAGTTTAATTATTATTCGTGAACGTATTACACCACTCGTATGAATTTTAATCGGAATAGGGATAAATTTCGTACGATAATGTCCTGGTTGAAATGTCAAGAAAACACATTATACAAGGTGGAACCATCTAGACATGTTATTTTGATAAACCTTCGAATCTGCTTTAATTTTTAATACATGGGAAAACGTGACTCAAACTCAATCATAAGCTTTCAATTCCACAAAATGTTCCGTTTAATATTAATGCGCTGTTATATTTAATTTTAGGTAAAAAACAGTTTTAACTTCGCCTGAATTTCGTCCGCTGATAGTTTATCGGTAAAATGGCATAGATGTAATTTCCACGTCTTAGGAGATAAAGAAAGTTTTACAAGAAGTTAATCACCACACAACATAAAAAAAACCATTTCAAATAATATTCTTTCATCGTAACACAATCTAGGCAAATTATGATAATGTCTAAAGTCACTTTGATGCATACGATAAGGTAAGTTTACGCTCGATTTGAGAAATTTTTGCTTAAAACCTTTTAAGGTTATCTTTTAAATTATTAAAACAATCGAATTCACGTTACCTGAAATTTATGGATTTTTTTCTCTTAGAAAGTGAATTATTTTATTTCTCGTTTTGGTTCGTCACATTTCATTTGTACTCAACTCTCAAAAAATTTTATTCAAATAATAGCATTGATAAATTATTTTATTCTCAACTAAATCTAAATTTTTAAAATTTCTGGCATTATTTCTTGTTAAATCCGACTTAGATCAGTCGTTTGATTATTTTATTCAATCATCCTTAATTTCTTTCAAACTCAGAAGAAGTTCAGAAGCCCGCAAAAAGGTAAATTCCACCTGCTAGTGCTTCATGTACATATTTTTCATTTTCTGAAAAGAATTAAGATGATAATTTTGTTTTTGATTTCAATTTTTGAGACTACAGTTAATTCTCGTGAAAATTTAATATCATTCAAAAACTTTATCACCATCGTAGTTATCGTACTTTTCAGAACTCTTTCCATAAAATCATTCAACATAGAAATATTTATCGAGTTATTGCCAAGATTTATGTATAAAAGGAAATTAAATTATGTGTGTTTGAATTTGGATGACTTTAAACTCATCGTTGTGAAACTAAAGTCATTTGCACGATTTACTTTAAATTGGCTAAAAACACCACATTTTTTCCCAGAATAAATGGGCAACTTAGAAAAAGATAAATCTTCAATAAGAAGCTCATCATCGCATCGTTCTATATCTTACGAGAATCGGTTCGAATGTATTCATGGGAGGTTCCTTTTAACTGTTTCTTTCTGATGTTCGTCCTGCGAACTTTCACGAAAAAATAATTTATGGCCATTTTGATTGCGCGAAGTTCGGCGTTGAAAGGAAATGGCGTTTAAATATCTTTAAAGTTGAGTTGTATCATATTTCAAAAAATATCTCAATAATATTTCTATCGAGTCAAAGGGTTTTTAGAGAACAAATGAAAGTTTTAGAATTATGATTTAATGAAAAAATTGTGTATTCCATCAATATTGGTATTAAAAGCAGCTTTAAGAAACAAATGAATGAGATTCGAATTCGGACATGGTTTATATTTGTAAATCTACTACGACTCATTGAGTACTGTAATATGTATTACATAACATTATTATAGTGAGATCATGGTTTTTAAATTTTGAAAAAAAGTCAAATTGAGATGATTTTCATGAAGTTAGATATGATGAAAAGCTTAAACCTACATACATATTTTTAATGAATTTACAAGTATCATAGGTCCTTGAATTATAAAGTTCAAACAATTTAAAATATCAAGAGTTATTGATAATTGGATAAAAAATTCAAAATTTTTTCATAGATTTTAAGACTACAAAGCAGCCTCTCATCCCAATACATGTAAATGGAGAACCAAAACTTAGTATTTGAATCATAACTAAACATTAATGGGAGGTTTTGAAAGAATTAAATGGAAATAAATAATAAGTTAACCATAAGTTTTTATGTAGATAATAGCCCGACAGCAAGAAATCTAATCATAGTTCTTTTTCCCATGATACTCCAAGACTTAAACAAAATCCGACGTTTTCATGAATTAAATATTTATGAAAATCAAGAAAATATTTTCCTGAAATTCTGACGATTATTTTGTTACTAATTTGAATAAAATATAGTTGGACATCTTCAGTATTTCTTTTAACATGTATAGGTTGTCAAGTTAACTCATGAGATATTAATTCTCAATAAGGAGATCATAATCATATTAAACCAGATTCAAGGAAGAGCGCATGACGGCAAACATGGTTACTTATATCTGTTATGACATTTTTATTTAGGTTCTTGTGATAAATCAAATTTGAATGTTTTGGGTATCGACCTTATTTCTGAAATGGATATTTTTTTATTTGGGCAAGTTCTCGGAAACGAAGCTCGTTAACCATTTTCCTAAAAATTTCGAATGTTAAAAGATTACCGACAAAAGAGAAGTTTTGTCTGTACATCGGACTGCCCACAAAATCCAAGAATTTATAATTTTTTCAGGGTTAAATTTAAAAATATGATTTTGTTTTCACAATAAATTCGAATTCACTGTTGAAAGATACATATGTAGGTTCAGACATAAAATTCTGAAGGTTTAGTTCAAAAAAACTCAATGAAATAATTAAAAAAATGTTATACAAAAGTTTTTGCTCAGATAAAATTACCCAACCATAATGTTTACACGATCTCTCGTGCATGTTATTGAATTCACCACGTATAAAGGCGCAATTTTAAGAAGTCGATAATTCATGATCATAAACATGATTTAATGATTCAGAAATTTTTTGTGAGTAACATCATTTTTAATAATTAAAAGAATAGTGGATGGTGTGGAAAATATTAATTCTTAATTCTAATGTTCAAGTAATCATAACTAAAAGCTTCGATCTGACTGAAAGATTATTTTGAAAATATATCAAATACGTTTTTTAGCAAAAGCCAAATAAGGGTTAATCAAAATTTAATTTACTTAAAACTCTGATCGGGATGAATAATTCCCATTGATTTTGGTAGAATGTTGAAATTAATGCTGTTGGGATTTTAGGCTATCTAGATTATTTTCAAGTTAATGTAGATGTAGAACAGCATTACGATGAACCGACCAGCCTGAGAAAATTCATCGAGTTCTTGAAAGTGAATTTTAGTTATGGTTCTTTTCGAATTCATTTTAGTTTTAATATTTTTTGGACGAAAATTGAAAATTGTTTGAGTTGTTTGAACGAGACTTTGATTAGCATTATCGATACGATGAATGAAGTAGAAAGGGTTTTTGTGTCTTTCTCAACACCTTATAGGCATAGGCACAATAGGCTTATTATTTTTGCCTTTTCCTTTGTTGACTTTTCAATTCCTAAGTGTTTAAAATTGTTTTTAAAGATATAATGAAGGGAAAGCCTGGTTCTATTTATTGGCGGCCCTCTGAGAAAATGTACTATTTCCCGTCGCTTTTTTACTTGTTGGCACTGAGGCTAGATTTTAATTCTACCTTAGTCTTCCATCCATTAATACATTATTAGTTCATATATATAAAGTTTTCCGATCAACTTGATACATTTCTAAACCCATTCAATTTTTGAAAAAGATTCATCACAATGTTAACTTTTTAAATTATTGTATTTATAATAGTTTATCATTAATCGTTAATAATACAAGAGTATCGAAGTAAAATTGAAGATAACACAGAATATATGGCAGGTGAAAACTGATGAAGACAAAAGAAATGAATTAACCCGAAATGCTGGATAGGAAAACTTTGTGTCTTTTAGAACCCAGCGACTCACTTTAGGAGAAACGAACAACAGAACCTTCAACGAATAAATGAAACGAATGGTGGTAAAGACGCTTGAAGGTCATTCAGTGTCATAAATAGCTTTGCTGTTTTGTTTGAACAACCAGACTATCGACAGTATCATTCAAAATATTTAAAAACGGGAGGCATACTAAACGCAGAGTGTAGTAGGGATAGGCCCTCAAAATTAAATATTGAGGAAAAAGAGCAGTTATTCCCTCATTCTGATCAAGAATGTTTTGTTATCTTGGAATAACTTTCAAATTTGGTGATGTAAAATGTTTGGTTGAATTATAACTCAGTACAATTGACACATAGTTGCGTCAATTTCATTAAACTTTGGAGCTTGGGCGTAGGAATATGAACAAAACAATAGAATGGCAATCAACATATGCTTTGATTTATCGGGACATAAAAACTCAAAATGATTATCTTAACATTATTTTTCTCAATGAAGATGGTATCACGGTGGTTAGAAGACCCAGCAGAAGAAAATATAGCAGAAGGTAATCAACTTTTGTGACTGTTCCAGCCTCTTTAAGTCGAAATATATCATCAGTGAGAGACCTGAATCGCTGGGGATTGCTACATGACTAAATTCAAGAGAGATTTGTGAACGACGAAAATTTCAAAAAAGCTCTTAGAATCCTAAATCAAGCTTATGCCACAAAAGGGATTCATTCTTCTATTTTTATAAGTTACAATACGTGGATTCACAACAATAGAGGATTGCTATATGAATCGGAAATAGCTCAATATAATTTTAAGTATCTTCTGCCTTTTACACGTTTTTTAATCGATAGAAAAGGTTTTTGGGAAGAGTTTCGTTTTCGGCACCATATTTTTTTAACATATTCAAAATTAATGAAGATCGAAGATCACAAAAATGCTGTTTTTATTTTTCTCTCATTTGTATCGCGTTTTCTAAAGAGCATACTAAAGCTAACCTCGCGCACGAGACTATTTCCATTAAGTTTTAAGCAAAACATGCATTTTTGTGTTTTTTTCAATGCTAGACTCACTTTAATATTACTTATATTAATTTAACATTTTGCCATTTGCATATTTTTTAACACGAATTAGGATGATTGTTAGGAATTTAATGTTGGTCAATATACCTTGATAATCCTAATATAAATCATAAAGTTAAATTAATTTGGATCTATTTTATCCCTATAATACAAGATATAGCTCCAGAAGATATAAATGTCAATTTTAGTCAATAAAAAAATGTAAAAATAAGACGTATAATTTACAAATTTTTAATTCACATAATAATTCTAAAAATCCTAAAAACAAATACCTTATTATGATAGACATTTTTAACAGTATTCGAATGGACTCACTCCTTTTCGATCAACAATATTTTCCACGAGTATAAAGCCTTTCATTTCTTATATGAGTGTCAGGGGATCTCCGTTTGATCTTCCTCCAGGTTGATTCATTTGTTTGGGTGTGAGTACCATTTTGATGGTTCACGAAATTGAGGCTATGATTAACTATTTGATGTTTGAACATATAAAGCTATAAAGAACTGTAAGACCTCAAACAATCTGTCATGACTGTAGTTCCAGGCCTGATATTTTATCCGGTTATTGGCATGAGAGTATTTGGATCTCGAGATATTATCTTTATTGCGAAACAATCGTAAGTTTCATAGCAAATACCACCTCAAATCCAAACGCTTTCTGTGATCCTTTTCCAGTTATATTTGAGCTTGACAAATTTAGCCTCCCATTTAAACTGTTCACCCAGGACCCTGGGTTTAGATTTCTTTATTATTATTTCGCAGCATATTTCAATGCCGATAGCGTACCAATCGACAATTGATTCAGGGCGGGTACAATCGGAATGAATCGAGGCCTCTATCATTCTCAGTAAACGAATAGTTTTTTGTTAAACAATAGATAATTATAACCTATATTCGAAAGATTTTTTACGTTTCTGGTCGGTAACTTACTATCTTCTTAAAATGTATTTCGACTACCACTTATATTGTGTTTTCACTTTGTGCATCTTGTGTTAGTGGACCTTCATCCCAACAAAAACCGTTTTTATTGATTCACAACATTTCATATTTTTTCTGTGTTAAACATTGATTTCATCAACAGAATGAGCTCTTCATTGATGTTGTGAGAAGGCCACGTTCAATTCAAAAATTTTTAGTTGAATCGCGATACTCCAAAATCTGTGAGAGCCTGAATAAATTCAAACCATTCATATAAAATGCTTGAGGAAATGTCGCTTTAATGGATTAATTAAATGATTATTATGGCTATAACTATTGATGTATGAGTGATAAATAAAAACCATATCTTTGTGATCAACTTAAATTATATATTTAGACTTTGTAAAAAAACAGGATGCAAGATACGAAACTCTTACCACGTTTTAATTAAAAAAACAACGATGTTCGTGGTGGTGCAACTGACGAAACTCAATTGAAAATACTAACACGTTGAAAATTTAGAGGAATTACTTATGACCATTGCAGATCTATTGTTTTATAAAATGCTGGACCTAATGAAATGCCCTAATTAGGAAGAGATAAACGAAAAAGTTTGTCACACTAAATTTATTATTTTTAGCAAAAATTATCAATATTCGATAACCCCTATAGTTTTGTGGTATAATCTTTGCCCAGTGGAAACAAAAAGGAGACTATTTTCATACCTATCGGTCAAATCTTTGTAATTTATTCATCGAAAACCATTTTTATTGTGAATAATTGGTACGAATTACTCGGTAAAATACCGATATTTGAAAAAAATTCTATTCCTGGTTATTTCCTTGTTTCTTTTTTTAAGCTTACTGTTGAAAATTATCAGGTATATTTTTTAACATACAGTAAAACTTTTATTGTTCTAAAATAGCAATAATAAACAATTTTTCGATTTCTCTTCATGTAAAATGTAGACTCAATATATCTTGAATAATGTGGACTCATTGATGTATCATAAACTTTTATCTGTTTCAGCAAAAAGCGGTGTTTCTTTAATTGTATGTTCAATTCCTTCAGTTTTCATGGACACACTTTAATCAATAAAACGAAATAAGGTCGTGCATCCAATAATGTTTTTTATTTGAGTTTTAATTAAACTTTTCAATTGATTTTGTATTCTTCAAAACAAATTTTGAACGTGTGACATCCCATCAGTTCATAGAACCAATATTTTCTGTTTGTATCTTTTTTGGATAATTTATCGCATTCATATTCTGTTGAAAAACTTTAACAGCCACTCAATACATTTTATGAGCTGGTATTTTTGTTGGTTAACCGATATTATCCAGTGGTTGATTTTCAAATGCAAAACAAAATGTAAACAGAATAAACGTTATGACAGTTTTATACGTTTTGAAATTTTGGTGTTTCGAATTTCCTAAGATTTAAACGATGAAAATTTTCTTGTGTTTAAAGACAAATATTTACCAATTATGATACCTTCTATGACTTACCCTAAATATGTGAAGGTTCAATTAAAATTTTATGCTTCAACTGAAAAACAACACCATTTATCCAAACACTACTTTCCTAAATTAAATATTTTCAACAAATAATTTCAATGATAGGTGTAAACTGAAAATAAATCTTATCACTCGAAGGATTGATCGCAAATTTCTAATAGTATTTTAATTTTAATTCTATCTTTTAGCATTTAAAACTTTTTTTTCATCATTATTATCTTTTTTTGCATATTTAAAATAAACGATATTTTTGATAATTATTATTTAAACTGTAAAATCAAGAATATCTCGAGCGCACGTTGTCACGATTTTTGAGAGATTTATGTCGGAAAGAAAATTTTTAACATTTCAAAAATCAATGAAAAATTACTTTAATGTGTGGGAAATTCGCATCTTATTGGTTTTATCTGATAAGAACGGGAAGTGTTTTTATAAAAATCAAGTTTTGTGTGAGGTGATTCAAGTAAAATAAATAATGATCAACAGTTAATTTTAACAGAGTTATTTGTAAAATTAAAAGGATCAAACAAATTATAGGTACACCATGTTATAAGTTCCCGCCATGTGATAAAAAATTTAATTTTTTTAGTTTAGTGAAATTAATTTGTGAACCATTTTAGGATCTGAGGTTTCGTTATACTTACTAAAAAGTTATATCATGTCATCGTTATAAACTTGCTTTATTTATGTATAGAAACTGACTTAATTATTATGATTTTAACAAAAGCAAATTCTCAACAATAAATACAATTAGTTTGATTAAAAATCAACTTATTCCCAGTCATTTCAGAATTTATATCATGTATGAGATGCAAAACTGTTTCATATGAATTTTTTAAAAATTATCCACAAAAACTAAACCCTAAAAAATACTTAAAAATATTCAAAAGAATAAACATAAAATGCATTGCTCAACTTTGAAGAGGAAATCGATAAACTGAATCACATCTCTGATATTTATGAAGAGTTTAAATTTATTAATGTTAAAAAAATTTTAATGTTGTATTTAATTGATGTGGAAAATATCCAAAGTCATTTCTGCAAACATAATGATCATGATTGACCTATTGGAATCAACTTTCATAATAAAGTCATGTGTTTCTCAAAACTTTTGTATTTTAAACTAAATATCTGTATTTTAAACTTCTTATCATATAAAGTTGTATTTTACTTAAAATCAAAGTTTATGAAAGAATTTAAAGGTTTCGAGTGTAAAATTTCTCAAAAATTCTCTGTTATAACCACATGCGAAGTTACTTTAACGAGTAGAGTGTGATCTTTATGTTTTCATTACAATATTTCTTAATTTAAAGACCTGAGTATTGTTTAAGTCATGAGAATCAAATTATGAGCTGTATACTGTGTTAGTTGTTTGAATAGTCAAAATTAGGTCCAAAAGTTCTTTTAAAAATTAAATACGAAGATTTTTTACTTTATATGAGAACTCATTCAAAATATGATTGAATTAAACTTCACATCTTAAAATATTTTGATTAAGGAAAGGTAGAAATCTCGAACCGCGGTCTTTTATTTCAATAATATAGAAGCAAGAAAAATTAAATTTTTGATAAAAGCTCTTCAACTCTGTCATTTTAAACTATGGGACGGAAGCCCAATTCGAACATATTCATGCCAATCAATATTTACATCAAGAAACGTTCTGTGAGGAATATAGTATTTATCGACAAATCCAAAAGAAAAATTCAATTGAAGCCGATTTATTCAAATAAAACTCAATGAACTTATCCATTTAATTATGTATAATTTAATTGATAAGGGTCACAAATTACGTTCTTCACAAATAAACATCTTTTTGAATTAATTACAGCGAACCAAAATGTATTCTCAAAAATATTCAAAACGTTTAAATTATAAATTTAACCATTTTTTAAATACCTTCCTGTGTGATCTCAAAAAATGAGTTAATGGATTACTTTTCAGTTTTGGCTCATCTTGAATGCAGAATGATCGTAAGCTCCTAGTTTTGTGTGAATATAGATTAACTAACGGAGGATAAATAAATTTACCAAGATTCAACATTTCTACAATTATTTCTATTTATGACATCAAATTATGTTGATAAAACGGGCTAAGCCTAGGCTTAATACATAAAGAAAACCGCCAACGAACATCAGTCCATGTTTATTTGATTTGATTTTTTTCATTTAAATGGTCTCTTGTTCGCTATGTTGTAAAGGCGCGCCGAATGACATGTAAAAACAGCAGTTTCACGAGTTAATTTTATTTTTACAAAAATAATTCAAAAAATGACTACATTAATAAGTAAAGGTAAATTTGTTCAAAATATTATTTTAAATTTAACATAAAATGCGAAGAATACCAGAAAATGAAAATACATATTTAAAAAATAAAATTGTTATTTAGGACATGAACTAAACTGGTAACATGCATCGGTGTCAAAAAATGAACAAACCGCACTCTGTTATCATATGAGTGCCTGACAAAATTGCTTTCAATAACACTAAAGAGGAAACTCCCAACATCAGATTGTGAGTTATCTTGCTCCAAAGAGTCAAGCGAACTATTTGAACACATCATATATTTATAGTTTTTATTTTGTAAGTATCCATGAAATATAAACAACAGAACAAACTCATATTTTCCTTAAAATTAAACTTTCCTTACATTATGAAATAATTAATTATTTTAAGACGTCATCGCCTCTTATTAACTTTACTTCTACAATTGAAAATATTTGACAGTCAATTAAAAAATGACGCTATATACTATGAGAATTTAGCAAAACCAGCTTTTGAATAGATATATTTCAACAATCTTGAAGGCTTATATTTTCCTACTTCTTTCGATTTTAGAAATTTGAATTTTTAAAAGGTCGAATATATTCTAAAATTTTTTGAATCATGGGGATCTTTAACAAGTAAAGCCCAAGATTTTGTACTGAGCAACCTTGGAACGGAATATTAAGTACAAAAATGGAGCTTCGAAACATTGATAATACACAGAAAATCAAATGGATAACGTATCATTACATGGTGAAGATAAAGCAATGAAAAATTTTATTGAAGTCACTATGTTAAAGCATATCATTATCAGAATTATAAACATTCAAATTTAAATTTTCACACTATTTAATGTGTATGAGAAAATTTGCATGTGACAGATAAGAAATGGCCCGATATTAATATATATTGACATTTAACAGTTTTTATTTAATTCTATTAAACATGCCGAGAAATTAATGTGAATCTTAACGAGCCAAACCGAGTATTACTGATTTTATACAATGTGTTTAATAAATATTTTTTCTCAATTCACTTCTTTTAAGATAATATTAATTGTGTTGAAGACTTAATAAAAAAAGTGTATTTGGAATTAACACTAAAACTATTCTTAAATTCATACTGCTTTTCGGGGAGAGTATTTTCACTCACGTTCCTCTGAATTATACTCGATAAAATATAAATCCCCAAACTGTAAAAAAAAATATTTTTAATCCTTAAAAAAATAAAAAACGACGTCGAGACATTACGAAGCGTAAAAATAAAAAAAATTTTGAGCTTAAGAGTCTTTTATTTATTTTTACAGTACGTGAATTTTCTCAAATAAAATAAGTTGTGACAAAAATTTTCAGGAAGTCATTTAATCGTATTTTTCAAATAAATTAATAAGTTGGAGAGAACGCCTTTCACGTTTGGGTAGAACGTTAAAATGAATCAAAACGGTTTAATTTTCAGAAATGTTTTTCAAAAATTAACTTTAAACCTTGGTAAGACGAAGGATAGTTCAAGGAAGCAATTTTTACTTTTGAACTTGTGCTGAAATATCTTTTTTTCATCTACAGTAAACTTTGAATAACAAAATTGAAAGTTGACAGTTTGTTTCTTCGGTAAGTTCATAGAAAGATAAAAATATATTCTTAAGCAGGCTCATCCTGACATATTCCCTTAAAAGATTGATATTTATGTTCATATTTAATTTTTAATTCTGAAAATGTTTTCTTAACATTTTATAACTAAACGACAAATTAAAGATTAAATGCGTGAATTTTCGAATGCTCTTTGTATTTTCTTTGGCGAAATAATTACACATCAACTGAAAACGTTATTTTTGACAGAGTTGAGTTTATCATTAAATCAGTGCTTAATTCTTCGGAATTCTGATTTTTGTTAAAAACTATATTCAGAACAAAAATTAATCAAATATATAACTCGCAATTTTGTTATAAGTATCTTAAAAAGTTTACGTTAAAAATAAAGATTATTCTTATCAATTAAATTATAAAATATTTTCAAAAATACACAAAAGCTGAGAACCTATACCCACAAACATGCGTAAGCGTTATATTTTTATGCATGTAAAGTTTGAAAATTATTATTATTTCGTTATAGATTATAAAATATGAGGAAAGAACGTTAAAATACGAAACAGACCTTTATACGTTGATTTCAATTTTGAGAAATCTGAATTTAGACAGAAAATTTATTCTACTCCGGGAATACCTAAAATAAGGCCAGCAGGAGGGTCTTGTTTCCCACTTTACGTTTCAGCACTGTGATGAGTATATGAAAGGACCCTGTGCAATGATATTATATCTTTGACCTTTGGCTTATTCAGCAAATCTCGTGCCATATATTCTGAATAGATGTATTTTATTCAACCTAATAGAACCTAAAATCTAACTTTTTGACACATTTTACATTGCACACATTGATACTATTGTTCAAAGTGCAAGTGCGCAGCTTTATTACAATAACTATGTTTGAGCACGTTCGCTGTAACTGCTTAAAAATCTTTTTGAACTAAAGCTAAAAATATCGTGGGAAAATAAATATTGATTCAGACTTCTGTCTTTCAAGAGAAGTGGACAAATTTTTATTTTTAGCAAAACGTGACGGAAGATATTTATCTGACATTGGGAGTCGACAATATCAGTGCTCAATGAAAACAATATAAAGACAAAGAATCAAAGAAAAACCAGAAGTACGACAGATGTATGAGTTTTTACCGAGACAA